>JAJSOF020000005.1:158067110-158164610 GCA_025594305.2 Periplaneta americana | reverse complement strand
GGCCTAGTTCCCCTAGTAGTCTGTATAGCTCTACTGATGAATTGCATATGCTGTAAACTGAATAGTAGTCTGTATAGCTCAATTGATGAATTGTATATGCTGTAAATTGTATAGTAGTCTGTATAGCTCAACTGATGAATTGCATATGCTGCAAACTGAAAAGTAGTCTGTATAGCTCAATTGATGAATTATATATGCTGTAAATGGTATAGTAGTCTGTATAGCTCAACTGATGAATTGTATATGCTGTAAACTGTTGTATAGTAGTCTGTATAGCTCAATTGATGAATTGTTTATGCTGTAAATGGTATAGTAGTCTGTATAGCTCAACTGATGAATTGCAAATGCTGTAAATTAAATAGTAGTCTGTATAGCTCTACTGATGAATTGCATATGCTGTAAATTGAATAGTAGTCTGTATAGCTCAATTGATGAATTGTATATGCTGCAAATTGAATAGTAGTCTGTATAGCTCAATTGATGAATTGTATATGCTGTAAGTGGTAGAGTAGTCTGTATAGTTCAACTGATGAATTGTTTATGCTGTAAATGGTATAGTAGTTTAGCTCTACTGATGAATTGCATATGCTCTAAGTTGAATAGTAGTCTGTATAGCTCTACTGATGAATTGCAAATGCTGTAAATTAAATAGTAGTCTTATAGCTCTACTGATGAATTGCATATGCTGTAAGTTGAATAGTAGTCTGTATAGCTCAATTGATAAATTGTATATGCTGTAAATGGTACAGTAGTCTGTATAGCTCAACTGGTGAATTGTATATGCTACAAATTGAATAGTAGTCTGTATAGCTCAATTGATGAATTGTATATGCTGTAAGTGGTAGAGTAGTCTGTATAGCTCAACTGATGAATTGTTTATGCTGTAAATGGTATAGTAGTCTATATAGCTCTACTGATGAATTGCAAATGCTGTAAATTAAATAGTGGTCTGTGAACTCTACTGATGAATTGCATATGCTGTAAGTTGAATAGTAGTCTGTATAGCTCAACTGATGAATTGTATATGCTGCAAATTGAATAGTAGTCTGTATAGCTCAATTGATGAATTGTATATGCTGTAAATGGTAGAGTAGTCTGTATAGCTCAACTGATGAATTGCATGTGTTGCAAATTGAATAGTAGTCTGTATAGCTCAATTGATGAATTGTATATACTGTAAATGATAGAGTAGTCTGTATAGCTCAACTGATGAATTGTATATGCTGTAAATGGTATAGTAGTCTGTATAGCTCAACTGATGAATTATATATGCTGTAAATGGTATAGTAGTCTGTATAGCTCAACTGATGAATTGTATAGGCTATGCTGTAAACTGAATAGTAATCTGTATAGCCCTATTGATGAATTGTATATGCTGTAAATGGTATAGTAGTCTGTATAGCTCAACTGATGAATTGCATATGCTGCAAATGGCTATATGTTACTATAGTTTTGGTTGATGCTTTAAATTGAATAATAATCTGTATAGCTCTATTGATGAATTGTTTGTGTTTGTAATTTGAAGTAGTTTGCATGATTATTATCAATTTGTGTATATTACAACTGATTGAATTGTTTATGCCTTAAATTTAATTAACTTGTTTTGCTTTATATGTTATAGATCAACTGATGAATAATCGTTTGCGTTTGCAAATTTAATTAATCTGGCTGGCTATGTCTATATTTTTAGTAGAGCCATCGATGTAGCTCAGTCGGCAGACTCGCTGGCCTGCTGATCCGGAGCTGCGCTCGTTCTTGAGTTGGATCCCCCTTTGGTCTCATTGAATGGTTTCTTCCGAGGTCTTCCCCAGCCGTGGGACTGAAGCCGGATGGTCTATGGCGAGTCCTCGGCCTCACTTCATTTCACCCCCTTTGGTCTGATTACCTGGTTGGGTTTTTACCGAGGTTTTCCCCAACCATAAGGCAAATGCCGGGTAATCTTTTGGCGAATCCTCGGGCCTCACATCATCTCACTACAGCTTCCCAAAATATTGTAAAAATATAGTAAAACAATTGTAGAAAATTACAAAATTTTAAAGCTGTAAAAATTGTAAAATATTGTAAAAATTTCAAAAATTCGTAAAAACTGTAATTGTAACATTGTAAAATTTTGACTTGTTCCACATCTTAAAGCTTCATTGCTCATGTGAGATCTATGGAATATAATAATTGAAATGAAATGAAATATATATATATATATAATTCATTCATTCATTTCAGCCAGTCATATAAAATTAAGAATTTTAAAATGTAACGTCAAGTAAGCTAGCTTATATTCGAATATCCGTTTGCATTTCTGCCTGACATAAGCTGATATAACGAAAACTGAAAGATAACAAATGATACAATTATGGAAAACGTATGTGTAATATTGATTACTTGTTATCGTTTAGTATGATAGATGAAATGTATACGAAGTTTTGTTAAAAGTAAGTCGTTATCGTTTTCTCACCCCGTGCACACGGGGTCAAACGTTGCCAATGCAGATTGGTATGGGAATTCATCACAGAGTTCAGAGCTGTAAAGTTGTATGTAATCGTGGGAGATAGAAGGCCTACCTGCAGGATCCTTGACAGGAACGTATGAGATAAATAAATTTCAGAGGTAAAGGGGGAGGGGTCAAACAATAATGTGTACTAGAAATTACACACATCCATCATAATTCTCTTATTGCTAAGGGCAGAATATGTTAAAGCCTACTAAATTATGCGCAAAATGACTGTCATCTGTCATTAGTCGCAACATGCGATCAAAGGTTGCAATGCAAATGATGTTGAGGTGCGTAGTCGTATGTAACGGTAATGCTTGATGAGCTTTGTTTTCTGCGTGGGAGTGGATAGCCAATGGCCTCAATCCCTCTCAGGCTCATGAAAAATTATGATAAATACCGCAGTGTAAAAATCAGTCATTAATATAATACATACTTCCTCTATATAAGTTTCAAGAATTTTGTGGCACTTTAGTAAAATGTGGAAACATTATAGTAATATACGTTACAAGAGCGGTATGTTGACGTTTTCATGTTCGAGGAAAAGATTGAAAAAGCGAAACGTAGTTGAGCTTTTTTAATTTCCGAGAACATGAAAACAAACATACCGCTCGTGTATCGTACATTATTTTGTGCGAAGATCGTTTATTACATACCTGAAAGACGAATTTCTAATTAGTTGCAATGAAATCTCCATGTTGGTTTCTGTTTAATGACGCCAACTTCGGAAAACCAAAATATCTTTCTTAACATTCTTGCTATAAAATGTTTTCTGTGTTTACTATACTCCAGTAGGCTGTGATATACGTCTGTCTTTTTTTCCCCCCAGTCTATAAATGCGAACTTAAAACAAACGGTAAGGTTATGTAATGATTTATTTTTTCATTTTAATATTTTAATAATATTATTTATATAACATATTGCAGTAATAACATCGGCATCTGGAATGTTGTTGATTTTTTCACGGCTTCTTTAATGTTACTTGTATCAGGAATGCAATAAGTTTCGTGGAGTAGTAGACTTTACTTAATTTTTGCAAATATTTAAAAACAATAATTAACATTGCAATTTAGGTGAAATTGCAGTAGTAAGTTTCCAATTTATAATTATTACTATGTTAAACGTCTCTAAAAATAATATGTTAAAAGCCTAAAGCAGTAAATTCGATGTCGCGCTTAAGCGGTAAGAAGAGGGAAATTGTTATGTGTGTTACGTTGGGAATACTGAATGTGGTATTTCACACTTACCGCGTATTGGTTCTGTGCGGAAAACAAGCAAATACGCACGATCTCGCACAAAATAAGATACAAACTGATTTCCTAAAACGAATACTTGGCATTGGAAGAAGCACATCTAATTGCGGGTTGTTAAAGGAGTTTGGGCTTCTAAACGAAGCAATTCACATGAAAGCCATGGTGGTAAAATAGTGGATAAAAATTATATTTGGGGACCAATCGTTTTACGGTCGATTTGTTACAGAGCTCAACAAAGAGAGGGGTGCGAAAAAGGGTGGGTTTATCAACTGCAGAGAGGGCTGCATCATATAGAAATGAGATGGATGTTGAAAAAAGGAGAAAATATGTGAGTCAGATACGTATGCAACATCCAACGATATGATCACATATCACAAGTCTTTCGTGGCTCCGACTTAAAGAATGTAGAACTTTACACTCCTTGTCATTGCTCTTTCGAATTCTGCACACTTCAACACCAAATTACCTTTCGTCTCGTTTCTCTTATCTATACTCTAACCACGACGTAAATACCAGATCACTTATCTGTGGCGCGTTAAGTATACCTCTTCATAGAACATCTCGTTATTCATCATCTTTTACAGTATCCACCTCGCGACAATGGAATTTCCTGTCTCAAAGTATTAGGGGCTGCAAGACAATAAACACTTTTAAAAACAGCTTAAAAGATAACCTTCTTAGCATTTCACTCCCAGTCATACTGACTTAAACTATCACTGTCTACATTGTTGCTCCTTCCTTTGGACATGCATCCTGATAGTGCTGTATTTTCAAAATTGTCTCATAATAATCTCTTTCTATGATCTAACATTATTTGAACTATATTAACATTCTATGTATTTTAGCTTAATTCTGCTACATAGTTTGTATTTCAGTGTTTAATTAATAGTTCATAGTATTTGATTGTGTAATTCGTAAATAACTCTTGTATACATGTAACTCTTATCTAAATCAAATTGTTGAATTCTTTGTAAGATAATACATATGTTATGTATACTTTTTGCTGGTTGAGTGGAAGAGAAGGCCTTACGGCCTTAACTCTGCCAGCTAAAATAAATTATTATCATTATTATTATTATATAAAATAACAGAAGAAATGTATGGCGTAATGTGAAGATGCGATTAATGATATCGAGAGACGAGATTGAGGTCCAATGTTCAGAAAAATCCTCACCACATTTACAATCAGATCTCATGCTTAATTGGGAGAGGGAAGACTACATAAATTCTTGTAACAAAGACAGCAAAGCAGGTTTAGCGTGGCTAAGATTGTGGGCATGGAAGGGTAATAAAATTGTCACCGAAGGAGAGCGCCTCTGTCCTTTGTGTGGGGAAAAGGATTCCTGGAGTTACATTTTAGCCCAGTATGACAAACGGAACATATACGGAGAAAATATCTATCACCTTCGATGCTAAGTCAGAATAGGAGTTCGCTTGCATGTCTTAACCTCATGGGGAACAGAGGATGCGAACAAAAGACTGGATTGTTCCTCTTGAAAGCGAGACAGCTTAGAACATCAGCTGTTGAAGTTTGTGATGTGAACTGAGGAAGGAATAATGGTAACTATTGATCTATACACTTTTATGCCTGTTGTTTTGTAAAACACGTGGATTTAAGAGAAAATTCTGATAGTGTAGTGCATTTGTATGCATAATATTGCTGAATAAATCCATCTGTCTATCTATATCTTGTTTTCGATGGTAATTTCATTTATAGGAAATTATTATTAACTATCCGCATAGCAAAATCATTTACTGTGCACACGAACTAACTTTGTTTTCCGCACTGTACACGAAGACAATTTTTATAATTCCACAAAATAATGTGTTCGAGCTCATTTATAAACTATAGCTTAAATACACTGTGTCTCAAAAGTCATGGTGGAGTTTCAGAGAATTAATTTTTTTGAATTAATAGCCTAGAGGTAGAAATGTAGGCTAATATTGGTGCCAGATGAAAACAAAACTCTCAAAGTTTTTCATCTGTAAGTTTGAGGACTGAAGGAAACAGAAGACGGTAACAATCGAACAAATAGAATAATTTTCCACGGTTGAGTTGTTTGGACTTTTTCCATTACTAATTTTCAAAATTATAGCACAACGTTTCGAAGAGAGATCCACTCTTCGAAACGTTGTGCTACAATTTTGAAAATTAGCAATGGAAAAAGTTCAAACAGCTCAACCATTGAACAATTCACCGTTGCTTTCCCTCCTCATTCAGATCAACAATAATTTTCATTATTAAAATTAATTGTACAAGATGGATGCCCAAAGAAAAGTGCAATGTGTATTGTGGCTGAAAAAATTTGAATCTGTAACCCATTAATTAAGCACATCCAAAGAAAACTCTTATCTTGACCTTTTTATCCTTAACGCCCTCATAAAATTTTAATTGAATTATGAAAAAATCCTTATGAAATAGGTAGACTATTATTAGATATTTAGAAAAGTCAAAAGTTATGGCTTTTAAACTTAAATAACGAATAAGAAGTAAAATCTGTATTGAAAACAGAATTTTAGAAAAAGTGAACACTTAACTATTTAGGGTACCGTCTTACACATGAAAAAGAAAAGGATATCGATACTAAAATAACTATTATTGTAAAAGTTATCGGCATTATCGATTGAGTTTTCAAACCTAATTTAGTACAGAAACATACAAGATTAAATATATACGACATTTTAGCAGTCGTATGGATCAGAAGCCTGGACTTTGTCAAAAAAAAAAAATGTTCAACGTATAACTATCAACGAAATAAAGTTCAGCGATACATACTTTGGAATAGAAAACGAAATACAGAAATTTTGGAAGAAGTGAATGTCCAACCTATATTAAATTTTCTTCAAATTTGTAATAGAGTTAACTGGAAACAGCATGTCGAGAGAATGTCAACAGAAAGATGGCCTAAAGGCAGTGCTACATTACAGCCCTACTGGATTACGATCTGTTGGAAGACCATTAAAAAGATGGCATGAGACCATTGAGATCGCAACAGACCACTAGGTCTAGTGCTTGAATTGGATGATGATGATGATGATGATGATGATGATAGAATGAAATTCTAAGTAGGACTCCTGCAGCTTACAGCTATGGAAAATTAATAGAAGTAACAATTAAAAGGTAGTGGTGGTGGTGGTAGTAATGTTGGTGGTGGTGGTCGTGTTGGTTGTGGTAGTGGTGGTGGTGGTAGTAGTAGTCATAGTAGTAGCAGCAGCAATAGCAGTAGTAGTAGTAGTAGGCCTAGTAATAGTAATAGTAGTAGTAGTAGTAGTAGTAGCTATAGCAGTAGTAGTGGTAGCAGTAGCAGTAGTAGTCATAGTAGTAGCAGTAGTAGTAGTAGGCGTAGTAGTAGTAGTAGTAATAGTAGTAGTAGCAATAGCAGTAGTAGTGGTAGCAGTAGTAGTGATAATAGCAGCAGTAAGTAATAATAATAATAATAATAATAATAATAATAATAACAATAATAATAATAATAATAATAATAATAATAATTATTAATTAATTTATTTTACGATCGACTCTATGATTTCTTCTTGTTTGATGTTTGGGTTTCTTCTTGCATAAATAAAATATTTTACTTTTAAATTTTCACAGGTATCTGATGTAACGGCATTAAGTTATTTATGTTTAAACATAAAACTTAAAAATGTTAACAGATTGGAATATCAGCTAGGCTTTAGTTTTTTAACCCTAATCCTAATGCATGAAGCTATTACCGCCATCTTGTTTCTGTGCGTGCCAATAAATAACGCACGCCAATCTCCGAGGAGAGAAAACCAGCGAAGATGCGGTCACTGATCGGTCAGTAGCGGAGAAAGTGTGACCTTTAGGTTACACCTCTTGGCGGTGTAATCATTAACGACTGCAAACCTACTATTAGCTCCGTAATGAACTGTTCCTGACGGCTGATTAAAATTTTCTACGAGTAGCTGTAAATGAATCTCTAAAATATTGCGTCGATTAATCACGTAACGCAGGATTGCAAAAAATTACAAGCTATGCAGATACATTAGTTGGCTCGCTTCGTACGTACAGGCGGTATTGTGCTTCACAAATATCACGTTGCAAGTAGCAGCGTGCCCGGCAGAAATTAAGCGAGGCTGTTCGGAAATAAAGACAGATTTTGCTTCCCTACGGCTGGCTGTCACTCCTTATTGTGCGAAGTCAAAAGAGAGCATGTTGCTGCAAAACTGCAGTTTAGATTTTCACGGATTTACGCGTTTCCAGTATAACTAATACTGTGGAAGCTCTTAAGTTCGACAGAAAATAAGTTCGACATCCTTTAGTTCGACTGCTTACGTAGGAGAATTAGACACGCCCCTATACGGACACTAAGAAATGGGTTTGTCATTTGAATGGGAAGTGGTTCTATGTCTTGTAGTGATAACGGAAAACGGAATATTTTATTGATTAGGACATCCATATTTAATCACTGATTTTAAATTAATGAACTCTTCTTTTTCTATTTGAGAATTGTGCCGTTTGTGAGACGGAACTGTCGAAACCCATTGTGGTACTAGAAGCGCATACACAAGTCTCGGGGCGGGTAGGAAATGCAAGTACAGTACTGTATTCGTTGATGGATAACCAATAAGAATTTGTATTCATTTCACCTGCCGCACCCATTACCCTTATTGGACTAAACTTTCAGTTCCGTTCAGTGGAACTTAGGAGAGTCCACTGTACCAAAAATTTGGTTTTGGACATGGGGTCAATCTGTCTATGTACAGTGTTCTTCCAAAACCATTGGTCGAATTTAGTTCAAATTGAATATCTACGAATCAAAGTATCTGGTAATAATGCACACGAAATATAACAGCATTTATACAAAACTAATAGGGCTTTATTTAAAATAGAAAATTTACAGATGGGTAGCTATATTGTGCTGCATATCTTTACGTAGAATGATTGACGAACAGCGCAGTGCGTGTAACAAGAAGAGCAAGAGGCTACAGGGAGAACGAGGAGAATTCAAAGAAAACAAGTATGAAAGAACAAGGGGAATGAAGAACAAGATGAATACAAAAACAAGGTGAATACAGGGAGAACAAGGTGAATACAAGGCAAACCAGGGGAATACAAGGAGAACAAGGGTAATACAGTGCGATCGAAAAGTCCCTCCGCAGCTTCAATAGTTCTAGTAATGCTATAGAACGTTGGCACGTAATCCTGTAGAAACTTAGCATTTTCCTAATTAATTCCGGTTTGACAACCTCACATCCCCAGTCCATCATTTGCTTAGCGGCCGCCAGTGCTGCCACTTGGATTCCCTTCCCGCCACGGGCTACACAAGCACTGCGGAGAGACTTGTCGATCGCACTGTAGAAAGATAACAAGGAAAATATAAGGAAAAAAGGGAATACAAAGAGAAGCAGGGAATACAAGAAGAACCAGGGAAATACAAGAAGGAAAAATGGAATACAAGAAGTAAAAGGGAAATAGAAGGGGTAAAGGGGAAATAAAAGGATTAAAACGGAGATAAAAAGAATGAAAGGATAATATAAGGAATAAAAGAGGACTACAAGGGCAAGGAGAAATAAAGCAAACAGAAGTGAAAAAGAACAAGAGGAATATAAGGACAACAAGGAGAATACAATGACAAGGAGGGGAAGACGAAGAAAACAAAGGCAAGTGAATAAGAAAAGAAGTAAGAGAACAAGGGAAATACAAGAAGAACTAGAGGAAGACAAGGAGAACTAGAGGAAGACAAGGAGAACTAGAGGAAGACAAGGAGAACAAGAGGAAGACAAGAAGAACAAGAGGAATAGAAGGAGAACAAGCGGAATAGAAGGAGAACAAGAGGAAGAGAAGGAGAACAAGAGGAAGAGAAGGAGAACAAGAGGAAGAGAAGGAGAACAAGCGGAAGAGAAGGAGAACAAGAGGAAGAGAAGGAGAACAAGAGGAAGAGAAGGAGAACAAGCGGAAGAGAAGGAGAACAAGAGGAAGAGAAGGAGAACAAGCAGAAGAGAAGGAGAACAAGAGGGAGAGAAGGAGAACAAGCGGAAGAGAAGGAGAACAAGAGGAAGAGAAGGAGAACAAGAGGAAGAGAAGGAGAACAAGAGGAAGAGAAGGAGAACAAGCGGAAGAGAAGGAGAACAAGAGGAAGAGAAGGAGAACAAGAGGAAGAGAAGGAGAACAAGCGGAAGAGAAGGAGAAAAAGCGAAAGAGAAGGAGAACAAGCGGAAGAGAAGGAGAACAAGAGGAAGAGAAGGAGAACAAGCGGAAGAGAAGGAGAACAAGAGGAAGAGAAGGAGAACAAGAGGAAGAGAAGGAGAACAAGCGGAAGAGAAGGAGAAAAAGGAAGAGAAGGAGAACAAGAGGAAGAGAAGGAGAACAAGAGGAAGAGAAGGAGAACAAAGGAAGAGAAGGAGAACAAGAGGAAGAGAAGGAGAACAAGAGGAAGAGAAGGAGAACAAGGAAGAGAAGGAGAACAAGAGGAAGAGAAGGAGAACAAGAGGAAGAGAAGGAGAACAAGCGGAAGAGAAGGAGAAAAGCGGAAGAGAAGGAGAACAAGCGGAAGAGAAGGAGAACAAGAGGAAGAGAAGGAGAACAAGCGGAAGAGAAGAAGAACAAGAGGAATAGAAGGAGAACAAGCGGAAGAGAAGGAGAACAAGCGGAAGAGAAGGAGAACAAGCGGAAGAGAAGGAGAACAAGAGGAAGAGAAGGAGAACAAGCGGAAGAGAAGGAGAACAAGAGGAAGAGAAGGAGAACAAGAGGAAGAGAAGGAGAACAAGCGGAAGAGAAGGAGAACAAGCGGAAGAGAAGGAGAACAAGCGGAAGAGAAGGAGAACAAGCGGAAGAGAAGGAGAACAAGAGGAAGAGAAGGAGAACAAGAGGAAGAGAAGGAGAACAAGAGGAAGAGAAGGAGAACAAGCGGAAGAGAAGGAGAACAAGAGGAAGAGAAGGAGAACAAGCGGAAGAGAAGGAGAACAAGCGGAAGAGAAGGAGAACAAGCGGAAGAGAAGGAGAACAAGGGTATAAGGAGTAGAAGGATAATACATGGAGAACAGAGGAATGCAGTGAGAACAAGGATAAAAGAGAATAAGGGGAAAACAAGAAGAATAAGTAGAATAGAATACAAGAGGAAAAGGGAATACAGTGCAAGGAGAACAATGCGAATAGAAGAAGAACAAGGAGAATACAGTACAAGAACAACAACAGGAATACAAGGACAATACGGGGAAAACAAGGAGATGAATAGGAATATAAGGAGAACAAGAGGAATATAAGGAAAATACGAGGAATACAAAGAGAACAAGAGAACTATAAGGAGAAAAAGAGGAATACAAGAAGAATAAGGGGAATACAAGGAGAAAAAGAGGAATACCAAGATGAATAAGGGAAACACAATATTAAAAGTAATCCACAAGATAATATAAGAGAATATAGACAAAATATTAGTGAAGAATTACACACAAATGCATAAATAGAATTTTTAATTCATTATAGGTATAAATTGCAGGAGTGAATCAAGTAAAAATGTCTTAATAAACCAATCGTTTTCGAGATATGATCTCATTACTGTGGCCACCAACTGAATACACCTCGTACATATGTAATCTCATTTCTTATCTGGTAGACTTAATGGTCGTGAGTACCTAAATTTTTTCCAACATGACGTACGCTACCTTTTAGATGATTTTCCTCTTTGGGAAAAGCAGCTACTGTGGTGCATGCATGACGAGTACCGACTTAATTTCATCTGAATGTTCGGGAGTTCTTAAACACAAAATTTTACAACAGGTTTATTGGCCTTGGATTACTAACACCATGGCCGCCCAGATCTCTAGACTTCAATCCCCTGAACTTATTTTATATGTATTTGAAATGTTTTGTATATTCTAGTCCTGTTGATAATGTTAACGAACTCTGGGAATACATGGTCCATGGTTGTCAACGCATTCGAGACACGCCGGGAATATTCGAACGTGTACGATTGTCGATGAAGAAACGTGCTGATACCTGCCTTATTATAAACACATGTTAAACACTCTCTCCCTCCAGTACATATCGGAGGTTATTGTATCCCAGAGCATTTGTACTGACGTGACATAATAAAATCTCAGAGAGTTCGGAAATGACTGGTTTTCGGACCTGCGTGTATTAAGACTTTTTGCCTTGTTTCATTGTCCTCTATTCACCCCTGTAATTTGTGTCTATAATTTTATTATGAAATATCCTATATATCTATACAAGGTGGAAGTGAAATAATCCTGTAGATTGAAAAGGATGATAAGTACACTTAAATCAATAGAAAACCTATGTTACGTTTTGAGATTAAATGCACGGTTAATTAGAAAATTATGTTGGAGTTTAAACAGTCTGGCAACATCGCCGCAAACACACTGATGTTTCTTCTCGTAATACAGATGTAAGAGGTCAACGAACTCAGGTCTGTGTCCCTACCTTCAATCTCACTCTCTTACTATGACGTTGCAATCTGTTCGCATCGTTCAGAGGCTTGAAATTAGTGGAGTTTAAATTAAATTTACACGAAAACCGCCCATGATATTGAAATATGGCAGAGGAATAAATTATACTTTATTAGATTATCTATCGATATGGACAAAAATCACGATCCTACTCGCAATAGTTACCGAAAAAGAGGTTGTTAAACATTTGAGAAAAACATTTATTTTCTGAGAAAACTATAAACTTTTCACCGATATGGTATTACATATTTTTGTTACATACAACATGAGCTAGTCCACACCTGTGGAGTAACGGTCAGTGCGTCTGGCTGCGAAATCAGGTGGCCCGGGTTCGAATCCCGGTCGGGGCAAGTTACCTGGTTGAGGTTTTTTTCCGGGGTTTTGCCTCAACCCAATACGAGCAAATGCTGGGTAACTTTCGGTGCTGGACCCCGGACTCATTTCACCGGCATTATCACCTTCATATCATTCAGACGCTAAATAACCTAGATGTTGATACAGCGTCGTAAAATAACCTAATAAAGAAAAATAAAATAAATAAAAACATGAGCTATTCGCTCTGAAAATCTGCAGGGTTATTTTACTTCCACCCTGTATATGAAGACACCAAGAACTAAGTGTCGAAAATCGGATACCTTTTTCTGCGCACAAATTTATTCAGCATACGGATATAAATATTTTAAATTAGTGAGTGTACAGTTTAGATATATAACCAAAGCTGTTTTCAAAGGTACACTTCAGTCGCCATAGATCAATGCTACAATTTGCAAGTGTTAAAATATTGCAATGTTCGTTGGGCAATATCTTCTCCATATAAAGGATATGAATGGACATACGTTATATCTATAAGATTCCCTTCTATTACTTTATAGGGGCTGACAGTATATGTCGACACTTTTTATGTGGTAGCTTTGCTAGCAACGCAGTAGCGCCTCGTATCTTCTAATTTGCATATCCATATTTTGTTTCTAACGTTACAACGACTGACTACATTTTAAATATTTTGTTTGCAGATGGAGCAGAAGTTTATGAGATATCAAAATTAAATGTCCAGATGTCTAGAAATAAATTATTTTCCACAGTGTTAGGGATTCTCAAATTAAGAAATGATATTAAGAAATTGGAAACACTTTTCCCATCAAATTATATTTTATGAGTTTTACAATAATTCAGCTTGCCAGAGATGTTGTGAATGATATTACTATTTATTTATTGTTTTCTTCAACTACGATTCGAAAGGAATACATGAATGAATCATTTAATATTCATCCAAATAAGATGAATTTTTGTTTCCTGCATTTCACGTAAAATAACATGTTTTTTTAATATAATTCCAGAGTTAAATATTTGACTGCATTTATGTAGGCCTACCAAGTGACACAAAAATCTTTTGCCAAATGGGGAAAACAATATTACATTTGAAATGACAAATGTAGGTCTATGACAAAGATAACAAGGACCACGATAAGGACCACGACAAGAACTACGATAAGGACCATTACAAAGTCAAGGATCATGATAAGGACCACAACTAGTACAGAGACCACGATAAGGACCATAGCAAAGACAGCAAGGACTACGATAAGGACTAATACTTTTTTTATTAATCCATTTATGCCCAGATTATTTTTTTTTAATTTTTGTTTCACATATCATATTAAGTGAGTCAGAGGGACGTTGTAAGCATGAGGAACTATGAAAATACTGATTTTGTTACTTCGGTAAAAATTTATGAGGTGGGTCGATAACGACCCAGTAGGCACTTCCTCGAGAATTTGTTCATTATGATGTTTTGATGATTTCTGGTTTTATTTATGCTTTTGCGTAGTATGCAACTTGTTAAATTTAAAAGTAATGTATAAACAAATCATTACCATATTAAAAAATGCATACGATTCTTTTTAAAATATTGAATAATTTCCCTGAGAGCTATATTCACATTTACATATATTTTACATTCACACATCTGAAAGGAAACCTTGTACTGGAAGAAATAAATAATTTGAAACACACAATAAATTATGGTACATGACATAAGGTCCACACCTGTGGTTAGCGCGTTTGGCCGCGAAACCAGGTTACCCGTGTTCGAATCCCGGTCGGGGCAAGTTACCTGGTTGAGGTTTTTTTCCGGATTTTTCCCTCAACCCAATATGAGCAAATGCTGGGTAACTATCGGTTCTTGACCCCAGACACTTTTCACCGGCATTATCACATTCATCTCATTCAGACGCTAAATAACCTGAGATGTTGGTACAGCGTCATAAAATAATCTACTAAAAATACATCACATAAGTCCTTAGTTCTACTCATGATATGGTGCATCTCTGACATGCTTTTACATTGCCACAAATCTTGTATCGCCGTCTTTGTTGTTGGGCTATAGTGCCCACAGTGATCCTTCCTCCGGTGTTCTTTGATGGTATCGAAGGAACGAACTCGTCTTCCACTCTTTGGAGAAGTGTCAAATTTTAGGCTTGCGTTATTTCGTGGCCGAAGACGAGTGCATCCAAAGACTTTCCATGTGATCGATTGACTGAGAAGCCAAGCATTGTTCATGCACACATCTAATAACCACGAAAGTAATGGTATGTGCCATTTCTTCCACGTATATCAGAAGTATGTACTCCACTCATATTGCAATTATATTTACGGAAAACATAAGGCAGACGAACTTTGATTTCCTCTTCTTGTAAAGGGGCTACATCATGTTCGTTAGACGTGATGCTCACCTTTATTTCTTTCTCGCTTTATTCTACGTGTCGGTGGTGGGGAATTGTCAATTTCATTGCTGATAAGATCTAAATCTTTTCTAATATCGGTGCCCCCTTCCTCATTATAAGGCTGAACAATGTCTGGTAGGTCTGTCACTAACTCTGCTGCGGCTTGTAGTTGAGCTCGGTCGGAGTCCTTGCAATCTTCATCTTCAGAATCAGCATCCGTTATCCTCAGGCAGACCAATGAATATATCTGCCCCGTATTTTGGGGTTTCGAAAGAATCAGATCTCTCCAACTATTCTAGAATTTATATTGCTGTCAGACCAGTGAGTCTGAAAAGAGGAAATACTTATGATTATGAAAACTGTTATGAAGGATCTCAGTTTTCAGATGGGGCCAGTAGAGAACTCTCATGAAGATAATAAAAAGACAAAACGGGGTCATTCTGATTGTTATTCACACCCGGCTCTCATAGGCGCCGCTAGTGCCGAGAATTATGAACTACTTAGTTCGTTAAAGACTATCCAGAGTGCATCCCAAGTAGTGAGATATAACATTACACAAATAAAACAATGTTGTAAACAAAAGCGGTAATAAGCCTGAGACATTCTGAGAAATGCTATCAGAATTATCATCCCCAAAAGCACTCCTAATCCTTACACAAACTTCTATTGAGGTAGTTGTTCGTAAAAACATCGCTCAAAGAAAAATAATAAGAAAACAAAATGATTTCGAAATGAAAAGCTATGTGAATGGTAATCCTCGAATAAGTGCTTAGTGGGTCGTTATCGACCCACACTAAATTCTAAGCCCTACTGTACAGCAAATAGCGTAAATATTGACAAAAACATACGAGATACATATTCTCCTGAATCTTCTTAGCAGGAAACACTGATTGTTAATAAAAATCACGGATTAAACAGAGTTTTTACTCACTTTTTCTTCTCCAAGGCAGACGGTAGTTGCGTCATATTTATTCGGCAAGTTCCGGCGCAATAATGACGTGGTCTGTTGGTTTCCCGCGTGTTCCAAAAGTGAATTGTACCTTTGTGCAGCTAAGAAAAGTAGACACGTAGTGTTGTCTAGACTAATTCGCGTGGAAAATAATTTTAATCAATGGGTCGAAAAGACCCACCTGGGCATAAATGGGTAAATTTAAGTGAAATTTTAGAATGGCTGGGCCATGTTACTAGGATAAACGAAGATGGAATACCTAAAATATCTATAGATGCCAAAATAATAGGTCCAAGACATAAAGTTGGAAGACCTAAGCTACGTTGACTTGATGATGTCCAGAATGACGTAGAACTCAAGATTAAGAGATGGAGAATTAAAGCACGTGATCGGACAGAATGGAAGGCAGTCATAAGGGAGGTCAAGTTTATACTTAAAGGACCATAGTGCTACAGAAGAAGAAGAAGAAGAAGAAGAAGAAGAAGAAGAAGAAGAAGAAGAAATTTAAGTGAATATTCCGTTAAATTTTTACTTTATTTACTGTACATATTCCGAGTCTGAGCGGAACAGAACAGCTCTTATCGTTTGTTTGATGTCGAGCGCTTGGATGACGTCATCGTATTAATTGATACTGTGACATTATAATGAATATCAAGCTTATGAATTTTTCACGTCACAAAAAGAAATAATAACAACATAAAGTAAAATAAAACGAAATCGATAATCATTAGATTTAGATTAGATTTATTTATTTAACCTGGTAGAGATAAGGCCGTCAGGCCTTCTCTGCCCCTCTACCAGGGGATTACAACTATAACATGAACAATAAGATTACAATTAATATTAAATTTACAATTACAATTACAATAAAAATTAAAGTACGACAAGAATACCTGATTAATGAAAGCTAGACATTTTATCATAGAAGTTAAGAACAAAGAATATTTTTGTATTTACAAAATTACAAATTAAACCTACAATAACAAAATTCTATAGTGATGAAATTACCGGATATTGAGATATTTTGTGGTAGATTAAAAGAACTATTTACAAGAAACCATGTCTGAACGAGTCTCAATTACTGACCAAGTGCCTAGTAAGTTTGCGTTTGAATTGAATCATTATAACTTTCTTTGGAATAATACATCTAATGGTCTGTTACTTTTTCCCATCGTGAATTGGATAACCTCCCAAGGGCTTTTCCTCCTAAAGCTACATTAATAGCACATTATGCAACGAGCCTATAATGGTAGTAATTAAGACGCGAGTATGTTTGTTTATGAAACTCGCTTGCGCTCGTTTCATGATTTTCATACGAGCGTCTTAATTACAATTATAGGCAAGTTTCATACGACTTTTTATGCTCGACCATATTTCTAACTTGAAATTATTCATAAGTATTCATGTTATTGTTATCTAAGTGAGGAGCGGAACTGACCTTCTAAATTGTGAGATGTGCGCAGACGCGAAAGTATTGATTTTTTCCGAGGAACGAATGTCATTGGCCTTGATATAATCTAGAGAATAACATGAACATTAATCTTGATATAACCTGGAAATTGATTTAGAATTGAAAAACGAGATGATAAATTGAATTTATTTGAATATTATTTACAATTAACGCTAATTATTATAGTAACAGAACATAACCTTCTGCGACAGTATTGGATTTCCAGCCTCCATGACGTTTCGCTAGTTGTCTTTCGGTTGCATATCCGAGAATAATCGATACTTGCGGTTTTATAATGGTACAATTGTGATTTCTCATTGGCTGAACAACTGAACTATAATGAATAGGTGTACTTTAATGAGGTCTATTAAAGGGCTACTACCAGGTGTATAATTACTACATTTAGGTATGGTCGAGCATAAAATATATTTCCTGATCATGGTTCTATCCATCTTATTAATATATAATGCTGAAAATTCTGCTAGTGACGTTAATTGGAGTTCTTGTTTTATATCCCTTTTCTGTTCTATTAGCGTGCAGTCTGCCGTTTTCCTGAGAAGTTTAATTTAGGTTGAGGTTATGTCGTTGTGCATATGGCGTCCTGATGCTCTGAGTTTCGCTGCCGTTGTTGCTGGTTTCATCATGCTTATGAAGACTTTTATTCTTCCATGTGTTTGGACTTTCGAATGACTTGGTTCCGTAAAATAATTCCCTTTTGTCATTTTCAAGCCTATTCCTTTAAACCAGTGGTGGGCAAAATGAACGCAACCCACAAGACAACTGCATACTGTTGCAGGGGTTGCACTCTACAGTGCAGTGACGGATTTACAGACAGTTGCGCCACTACACTCCTATCTACCATATGTAATTAGAATAGTCCATTCACGTGATATTTAATTAATCATTTTTCAAAGCAATTCCTTCGAAATTGGAATTAATATCGGTGCATGCTATTTTCAGTTGCGCAAGGAGATGAGCATCGCTTAAGCGGGATCTGTGGCTGGACTTCATAAATTTCATTTTAGAAAACAGCTGTTCGCACTGGTAGCTTGATGAATACATACCGTCATTTCCCATAACTATGGTCCTGGAACACAACTATGGTCCACGATACAACCATTCAAAGATCATTGTAGAAGTAACATAGACCGTTCGTACATAGCTGCAGTGACTTGAATTTAAACTACAGTACAGAAAAAATATAGTTAAACGAGGTAATACGTTATGGAGTACAACATTTGATTAGTTGTACCGTGGAAAATAGTTATGTTTCAAGAGCATAGTTATGGGAAATGACGGTACTCATTATTTTTAAAACAAACTGTCTAAGCAGTGGATATGTAGTACTGGACATCTTTTAAAAAATTTTAACCCCCAGCAGACCTTCACATTCTGCTTTCAAGAGGCTATCATTCTGCAAATCCAGTACCTCTAACTGCAATTCTGGGATAACATTTTCAATTTAAACATGAAAAGGAGTGGCAAAAATATTGAAATCTTTCTCCATTCTTTGAAAATCACTGAATCTGTGTTCTTTGAACTCGTATAACAGGTGATCTACTCGTATTTTAAGAATATACATAATTTAATTTCGCGTCCTGAATATTTGTAACTGATCCCAAACGTGAGAAATGAAAGAACCGCCTTTCTTGTAAGTGTGATATCCTCTCGATTCATATGATTATGCGCAATACATTGTATCACTAATGAAGCTCCGAAGTACAGCAATCCAGTATAATCCGCCACGCATACGCGCAGTATTTTCATAGAGTGGGGGAAGGGGACGGTAGGGGGTAAGTTTGATGCTTCGCTGAGGTCTGACATCAATGCGGCAATGCCGCAGGAATGCCCGCCATTGCTTTAAACACTCTTTTGCCCTCTGTATCATATTTATGCATTAATTCATTTTGTTAATGTTGTGATAATATAATTCTTAACTTTTATCTGAATGCATCACTTCAGCAAATCAGATGGCAGTCTAAGCATTAAAATTGGTTGTCTTGATTTAGATTATAAATTAGATTAAATAAATAAAAATGCAAATCATTCTACAATAGTATCAAGTAGAGTAGGCCTACAATTTTACAAACTGAAATCAAGTAACACAAAAATTGACGACAGTGTTTCAAATAGTAGGTTATTTAGCGTCGATGGGAGTAATGATAACGAGATGAGACCGATGATTCGCTATAAATTACCTGACATTCACCTGATGATTCAGGAAATCCTGGGAAATAATCCAACTAGGTAATCAGCCCATAAGGGGCTCGAACCCGCGCCCGAGCGCGACTCCATAGCTGACTGACAAGCAAACGTTCTGATGGAAGCAGATAAAAAAGTTAATTTTTTTTCTTCCTCCATCATGTTAAGAATATTAAAAGAAGTGCGTATACAAATTTTGGCCACTCGACAGCAATTATGAGGCCGTCCAGAAAGTGACTGCTGTGAATTGATGATAGTGTATTTGTGTTATCTACGGGTACTGTGTCATTACATCAGACAAGGGCAGGCGATTGGACATTTTTAATGCCCCACCACCCGGTTTCTTTCTCTTATCTACATCGCTCACAATGCAGATTCCAATGTTACGTCATTCATTGCGATCGGTGACCTTGTCTCACGTCAGCAGCATATGGTAACGTCTGATTCACGTTGGGGCGAGACGTTTTACCAAAAAAATGCATCTAGCTCCGCCATCGTTCGAAAACGGACTTATGTTCATATGAACTTTTTCAATCAAAATGGCCTAAAATATCGTATCCTAAATTTTTTCCTTTCCTTATGAATTACCCTGTATATGGCGCACAATGGACCAGGTCTACCCCTCGAAAAATCAAGCCAATTGATAACTCAATATGTTTAGTTTCGATTTATATTTAAGTTACAATACTTTGCAGTATATAATATCTTCTCCTGCATTTGTCTCTTCGGAACAAAAGAGAAACTTGAATTTCATAATCACATTATAGAATGCATTTTTTCGTATGGTATAATTATTAACTGAATGACTTTGTTTATATAACCTTACTTATACGTATGGGCTATTCCATCTCAAATCGACCGAAATATAGAGAAAATTGACTTTGCAATATCTAAATACAATGACACTTTTTCTGCCCGTAGACAACTTGATATAATGCTTTGTGTAAAGTTTGAGGCATCAGAACTTAATAGTGTTTAAATTAATAATATTTAAATTTATCGTATTTTCATAGAATTAGCAACTTTAAGCTGTTGTAGCTCCGAAACCCTTTCACCCAATGATCAAAATCATGGTTTATTTTGATGTTGAGAAGTTAAAGTTTATATTGACATGTAAACAGTTTTTCTTACTTTTTATGGAAATGGAGAAATTTAGATTTTTCTTCATTAAGACGCCTTTGCCCACGAAAAAATATTTTTAAAATATATGGTTAGATTCCGCATTGAAAGTAGAAATAAACACATATTTTTTTACTGATGGCACGTTGATAAGAAAGTATTGAAAATATCAAATAAAGAAAATAAATAGTACGCGCGTGAACTAACCAGCTGACTGTGAGGCGGGAGATAACCGAGGTAAGCAAGGCCAGTAGACATAAACACGTGATGTGTCGTCTAGCAGTCATGGCTGTGCTAACTTTATCACAGGTTTTCATAAACACAGGAGTAAAATGACGCCCAACGCTCACTTATCTTCAGCTCTCGGCCAGTGCTTGCGGTACTGCGCCGTCCAAGTCTAGGCGTGTGAAAATAATCTATTTAATACCCTCGAAACTTATTGCCGAGCCACTAAGCAAACAATGCCGAATACCTCTTAATAATGCAAGGTTTTTCCTCAATATTTTTTACATTTTTACAAATGGCCAAAAAGCCTAAAGCAAGTAAAATCAGATTATCTCTCTCTGTGTGTCCCTCCTATACCTAGTAAAGTGATTTGTTTGTATATTACGCCAGTATCATCGAACTCCAATCGTGGAAGGGGGTGGCAAACGGCGTTGATACAAAGGTATAGGCAAGTTAATATTAAAAATGTTAGTAAAAATAAAATGATGTCCCTGTATAAATATGGAAAAAATTTGAGTATAAAAATGCGAGGATTTTTACTGATCGATTTCATATGGAATAGCCCGTATATACATGTACATATATGTATTCTACGGTATACGTATTGGGTAATTCAACTAGTTGTACGATGTAGAAGATAGGAAAATATTCATAATATGTTATGATATATCGATGTATATCAAAGTTATTTTCTTACATTTATTTTATTTCCTCATTCCACAGATTATAGTTAATGGACACGACGTATGCAAATTTAAAATTCCTTATAAGCAATCCCCTATTATAGAATACTATTATTGCATGCAGCAACGTGCGCGACGATCGTGAATTCTGCTATTTAAGTAAATGGATATTTATTCTTATTCTCATAGAATACGTGCGTGGCAGTTTCTTATCCCTGAACAGTGGCTATCCGTGATGCTAGACATATTGCCAAGACTCTTGTAATTCTTATCCGTCAAGGATTCTTGGTTAGCTTGCAAGCAATAAACATTCATTTTCCATGAAGATTATTTCACATTTATATTTCTGGCAATCCTAACGTTGAGGAATGATTCAGCACAGAACTCTTCTCTTGGTTTATCCTTTTTTGATGTGAGCGATAATGTAGTATGGAAAAATTTTATAATATTTTTTTACAGGGGATATAGTACAGTAAGGTCCGAAAGTCTTGTCCACCCCCTTTATTTATATGTTGATGTGCATCCATTTTAAACATGTCATAGCAGAAGTGTAACAATGGTTGATTATCCATGTTGAATCTTTCATACACATACTTTTAACACTCGAATACAAATAATTGATTAAATGGTGATCTTACTCGTGTTAATTATTATGTAAGCATGTACGGCTTATAGCTGTTTCGGTATTATTCGACACCATCCTCAGAGCCTACTAGATCTCCGCGCTATCTCAACTTCGCTACCATCAGGACAATGGTACACAGATTACTCAACATACCCATGAGCCAACAACACTACAATGAAGAAGTGAACACAATCAAATACATAGCACAAGAAAATGATTACAACCCAAACATAATAGATAACATCATAAGGAAGACAAAACAAAAACTCAACAAACACAAAAACACATAAAAACACAACATAAACACAAGAACACAAGAAATACATCACACTAACATACGAAAACAAAAACACACACAAGATCGCATCCTCATTCAGAAAACAGAAATACAACATAGCATACAGAACAGAAAACACACTACAAAGACATCTCAACACACAAACAACACAAACAAATAAATACAACCACACAGGAGTATACAAACTCACATGCAATAGTTGCGACAGTTTCCACATTGGACAGATCATTCCAAACTCGATACAAAGAACACATTAAAGCAATAACCAGAGGACACAATACATCTACATATGCCGAACACATAACTAATGCTAACCACACATACAATAACATAAATACAGACATGGAAATCCTACACATACAACCCAAAAACCAAAAACTCAACACACTAGAACAGTATGAAATATATAGACACATTAAAACACACCCCGGTCAAATTCTCAACACACAGATCAATTTCAGAACACACACACTATTTGACACAACTCTTCATCACACGAACGCACCCACACAACAGGCAGCTAAGTTGAGATAGCGCCGAGATCTAGTAGGCTCTGAGGAAGGTGTCGAATAACACCGAAACAGCTGTAAGCCGCACATGCTTACATAATTAACACGAGTAAGATCGTCATTTAATCAATTATTTAATGGTTGGTGCTTTACGTTCCAGCTTGTTTAGTGATCCAGAACATCAGTATGGGCACCATCATTGTCGCGACACAAAATGATCTTCCGCAGCAAAGGCGGTGTGATTTCCCTGAATGCCTCCCTAACAGCTTGCTTCAAATCTTCAATTGTCTGCTATCGATGTTTCGAGACCTGCTGCTTAATTATTCCCCAAAAGGGAATCTCTGAATTTATGGCACGGTAGAAAATCCTACTTCCGCCAGTCCGCAATCTGTTGCTCCATCTACAGAACCAACTCGATTCCTAATGATGGCTTTATGTACTCAATTTTAAACGAAGTTCGAACCGGTAACCTTGCAGTATAAAGAGTAAACACGCATGCCTCTTAACATCGTGATTGTACTATTAGACAGGATATTACCGTCTGTATAAGAATTTGTGTATTTTCTCAAAACGTGACTCACTGTACCCCACGTTCCCCTAAAAACGTTTCGACCACCCTTGGCGCCTTCTTTAGGTCGCATTAAATTACTCGTAGCTCGCCTACAAGGCGCACGAGTTGTACGGGCAAGTCAAATCTTAAATTATTCAGTCAGCATGTCTAATGAAACGCTGCTGGTGCAAGACCGAACACCAGGGCCTCCCAGAGACACCCTGATATACTGGGGACCAAGTGCAGTAGCTTATGACTGCATTATGGGAACGTTGTTTGTTGTATTAGAGTCAGTCGCATCATATATCAGCCAGGAGACTTGTGGAAATGGGTGATAAGGGAGAGGCATTAATTATTTCTCTCACAGTAGCTCAGCACTCAGTTTGTGAGCCAGGCCCTTCCATGGCTTATATTTTAGACTGTATTAAAAAATAAATGAAGGGTACACGGGAATAACGATCAAGGTCCATTTTAGAAAGTTTCGAGAAAAACGAATTTTAAAGTTTAAGCACTTAATTACTTAGTTCTCCGGCGCCGGGATTTGAACCCGGATTTTAGCTCTACGTGCTGATGCTTTATCCAGTAAGCCCACAGGATACTACTCCGACGATGGTTAGAATCGTCTCAGATTAAGCTCCGACTTTGGGTTCAATGAGTGGCCGCCCTCTGCACTACGTCATTTTCCACACATGTGCTGAGAACTCGTTGGAGTGACTAGTTGGCCGGGATCCGAAGCGCCGTCTTAAATCAAAGTGATTTGCATATCATATATATTATTTTAATGTACCTACATATGCTATTTCCATGCAGATATTCTGCGTCATCATACGATGAAAGAGTAATGGAACGGAGAAAAATTCTCTCCGGCGCTTATTCCGTCGGATCCCGGCCAACTAGTCACTCATAAAGTGCACCTCAGCACATGTGTGGACTTCTGTCCTATGTTCATAGACATCTATGACGTAGCAGAGGGCGGCCACTAGAGGGAACCCAAGAGTTGGAACTTAATCAGAGACAATTCTGTCAGACGCCGGGGTGGTATCCGGTGTGGCTTAGTGGATAAAGCATCAGCACGTAGAGCTGAAAACCCGGGTTCAAATCCCGGGGCCAGAGAGAATTTTTCTCCGTTCCATTACTCTTTCATCGTATGATGACGCAGAATATCTGCATGGAAATATCATATGTACTTCGGTACATTAAGATAATATACTTAATACTTAGTTATGTGTAGACTTCGTGGAATTGCCACGAGAATCGCAAGGTTTACTACGCACGCGGTATAGACTGTATGAGAAGGGTCGTGCAACGGGTGAAATATGCCTCTAATAAACATTCTGCGGTTACAATAAAACCTGTATCCTGCATTCAAGAAATATAATGAATGATCTTTAAAATAGGAAATATCTAAACAAGTAAATACACAATTATTTTATAGTGAGATATATTAACTCTTAAAATTTAATGTAATATACTCACATCATCCTTGAATATGTACATTGCAGTGAAGAGTTACGTACATTTTGAGCGATTGCAAAGTGAACCTCCTACGATGGTCACTTAAACAGTTTTTATATTGGGAAAATGTACATTCGACATCACACGATATAATAGGTGCATATTTGAAGAACGGAAAGTTACTTTTTAGTACATCAACTTTGACCTGATAGTACATAATTTATAATACGAAATTGTGAATAGGCAGAATTTTAAGCAATAATGTTTCTCAACTTACATTTCACTTTTTCTGAAATTAGTGAATTGTTATTTTGGATAACGGTTTGTGATACTTTATCCGCTAGTTAAGGGCTTCTGAGAGTTGTAGTTTAGACGATTCTAACAGGGTGATGCTTTTGGACACGATTTTAAAATTAGAATCAGTGAACAGACCATCTTCCAATAGCTGTTCAGAAGACAATGAACAGCTGCAACAGCGGAACTGTTGCTATCCAATGCATCAATTACCTCCATTATTTTGCCGTAATATTCTGCATAATAATTAACAGCATCCAACCACGTTTCTCAACGTTCAAGACTAACTGCGGGTATTCCAGGGGAAATTGTTTGGAACAGCAACACACTCATTGTAGCATGTTTGAAATTCTTGTCTACACTGAACATATGTTAAGCTTTGACTATTCCAACCACAGTAATGCAAAAACAAGTGCTTACATAGGTATACATTAGCTGTAGCTGCTTTATCTATTTGGACCGGTACTCTTAACATAAACTGCTTATACTACGAGACTGGGCGGTCGCTCACCTCTTCTATAACTAAACATCGACAACCTGATTGCATGGTGCGTTGGCAATTTCTAGTTATGTGTATATTTAATAGAAATTGATGTAGTGGAATGTAAAGAACGATGATTTCTTATTAATTATACAATGACATTTTGTTCTAAATTTGGATGGCAACAATGAAAAATGCAATATAAACAAACAATGTGTAAACTTCCAAAGTAAGAACGATCAAGGTCCAAATAGAAAACTTCGAGATTCATCGAATACAGCGTGCATTGTAGTGAAACACCACTTCTATTTCAAACATTTAATTTGTTCTTGGAAGTTTTATGTATAATTTCAAAATATAATTCTTGTTTTCTTTCAACAGTCTTGTACTGCGGGTCTGCAGAACTGATCCTTTATTTGGAAGTCAATGAATGTTGCCGTTTTGAAATATGTCATCATATAAAGCGATTGAAGATTTTTAACTCGCATTGTTCTTCTTCTGATTTCTTTTCAGTGGTTTGAAATATAATTGAAATAATGTTAGAAAATGACTATTATAGGCTAATTTGGATGTTTAATAGCATTTGAAATTAAAATGCGATAAATAAAATTAAGTCACATGCCGTGGTGTTGCGGTCTATATATATTATATATATCTTCAAATTGGATGAAGTAGATCAAGAATATACTGGACACTTCAGAAATAATCAAATCACAGTCGGTTCGAAATCTGATTTCACATCGAGCTGGAGACGTGCCGCAACAATGAGTTTGGTTTTAAGTTTTAAGTATGTCTGTGGAAATGAAAAATTAAATAATAATTCAGTTCATTATCCTTAGACCGTCTAAAGCATCCTGCCTACAACTCGCATAACGGAATGCGCGCTGGTTCGAATCCTCATGGGGAAGAAATTTTCTCATGAAATTTCGGCCAGTGTATGGGACCGGTGCTCACCCAGCATCGTGATGCACTTGGGGAGCTACGATAGGTAGGGAAAATCCGGTTTCGCAAACCAGCTATAACGGCTGGGGGGATCATCGTGCTAACTACACGATACCTCCATTCTGGTTGGATGATCGTCCACCTCTGCTTCGACATGTGGGCGTGAGGCCAGCAGCCGGCTGGTCGGTCTAGGCCCTTCACGGCTGTAGCGCCACGGATTATTTATACATTATAAAAATCTGATACGAAAAACCTAAACAAGAAAACTTAAGCGTTCACAACGAATTTTCAAGTATGATGTGAGTTGAGAGAGTCTTACATTATAATTTAAGACTGGACATAAAAAGGCCGTAAGTGCTAATATCGTTCAAAATTAGTTTTTACAAAAGAAAAGAAGAGTATGTCCTTGACTTAATCCACTAAAAATGATAAGTCCCATTGTAATTTTATTTAGGCCCTAGTTTCTCCCATAGATATGCAAAACGTATGATATTACATTACTACTGGGTCTTCAGTTCAAAGTGTGTCATGGCTCGCTGTGTGCCGTTATGTGGCTAGCCGATGAGCCTAGAGAATTCAATCTTCCTACACTTCCGCACAGGTGTATTACTTATATGCCAGATAAGTTGCCTAGAAAGTACGGCGTTCATTCTGAAGAGTACTTACCGATACGTACGGTAACGCCGGTAGTGGCAGGAATGTGAACTGTTTCGAAACACGTACTGAGGTAAGTTTTTTTCTTACTGTCGAGATATGGGGAGACGATTACTTACGTATTTATTGACATTAACTTCGACGGTCAACATGGACACGGAGCATTTGATTTGTATTGTGGAATGTTGCCGTACGCAACCGATGATAACAAATACCCTGCGTACGACTTGCTCGCGCAAAACACAGCTCGAAAGAGGTTATGGTAGCACACAGACTTTACAGACCGCCATCTATTGCTACGACGTTCTGAAGTGCAGATTCAGGCAACTTCTCTTGAAAGCTGAAACTCGCTTGAAATCGCTGACTCATCAACAGTGACGTCAGATTGAACATAGGTTTAAGGTACAAATTAGATTTACTTTAAATGTTATTTTAACTTATCGTGCTTCATTTAATTTAGGATGTTCTCTGTTATTATTATTATTATTATTAATTATTGTTAGTATTAATTATTAGTATTATTATTAATTGTATTTTTTATTAATTGTGTTTATTATTGTCTGTATTGAGTGTAATTAGTTACCACTGCCACCGGGTATATACCCATTGCAGTGTGAATAAATACATATACATACACATACACACTTTGAAATGAACACCCAGTACTTGTAGCCTACACGAAAACTCTGTTTTCTACGGTTTGTCCCTTTGGAACTTACAGCTTTTTTATGCCCAGTCTTCAATTTAGAATTTTAAGTTTTCACTTCAAACATGTATGTTCGAGGTATAAATGAGAAAAATTGTAACGTTTTGACATAAAAGATTTACTCAGACGTCACTCGTAGTACCATGGAATCAGAAGCGTAAAGTGAACTTTGTGCCTCGTTGTTTTCCACGCGATCCGTCTGGCTCCATTTTCTATTTAATGTGCCTCGAGTGCCCACCTGTAGTTTCTCCCCTTGTATTCCGAAAGCGATAAGACAAATGTCGAAATATGCTCTAAAAGAAATGGGCCACGGATCTACCTACATCTCCTTCCATATAAATTTCGGCATTTTCCAAATTAAAGCCTTCTGAAAATCAGTGTCTTAGTTTCACATTTTGCCTTCGGTACTTGAAGCGAGTTTACTCAATGTCACTCACACAGCGCAAGGGCTCAGATGCCTTCTCTCTTGCGAGGAATGTGGTGGCACCATTCTCCCCACACCCTGCCCTGGTTTTTAGCATCTTGGATGATCCTTCCCCGTTGCTGATCTGTCTTGCTTTTCCCCTCCCCCGTCATGTGGTAGCTATTAGGTTACGTACATTTTCGGCTTTAGCCCTTCAAAATTCTCTAATGTTTCTTGAAATGGAACGGATTAATTAATTCTGGTCTTATCATTCAAAACTCTCTTATTTTTTCAACAGAATGCTAAGCACAAAATGCGAAATGTGGCCAATAGGCTTGGAGTTCCTGGTAGAGGGAAGAGAAGGCCTGATGGCCTTATCTCTTCCAGAAGAAATAGATAGATAGATAGATAGATAGATAGATAGATAGATAGATAGGTAGATAGGTAGATAGGTAGATAGACAGACAGACAGACAGACAGACAGACAGACAGACAGACAGACAGATAGATAGATAGATAGATAGATAGATAGACAGATAGATTAGATAGACAGATTAGATAGATAGATAGATAGATAGATAGATAGATAGATAGATAGATAGATAGATAGATAGATAGATAGATAGATAGATAGATTAGATAGCTAGATTAGATAGATAGTTTAGATAGATAGATAGATAGATAGATAGATAGATAGATAGATAGATAGATAGTTTAGATAGATAGTTTAGATAGATAGATAGATAGATAGATAGATAGATAGATAGATAGATAGATAGACAGATAGATTAGATAGATAGACAGATAGAATAGATAGATAGACAGATAGAATAGATAGATAGACAGATAGAATAGATAGATAGACAGATAGAATAGATAGATAGATAGACAGATAGAATAGATAGATAGACAGATAGAATAGATAGATAGACAGATAGAATAGATAGATAGACAGATAGAATAGATAGATAGACAGATAGAATAGATAGATAGACAGATAGAATAGACAGATAGACAGATAGATAGATAGATAGATAGATAGATAGATAGATAGATAGACAGATAGATAGACAGATAGATTAGATAGACAGACAGATAGAATAGATAGATAGACAGATAGAATAGATAGATAGACAGATAGAATAAATAGATAGACAGATAGAATAGATAGATAGACAGATAGAATAGATAGATAGATAGAATAGATAGATAGACAGATAGAATAGATAGATAGATAGACAGATAGATAGATAGATAGATAGACAGATAGATAGATAGATAGATAGATAGATAGATAGATAGATAGATAGATAGATAGATAGATAGATAGATAGATAGATAGATAGATAGATAGATAGATAGATAGATAGATAGATAGATAGATAGATAGATAGATAGATAGATAGGCAGGCAGGCAGGCAGGCAGGCAGGCAGGCAGGCAGGCAGACAGACAGACAGACAGACAGACAGACAGACAGACAGACAGACAGACAGATAGCTAATTCTCAAAATGAACTATCACAATATTACCTACTCATATCAAAATATTATCAACCTTTACCCTATAAACAGCTGATGAATAGTTGCTAATTAATATACAGAAAGCCATATTTTTCTTCATTATATTAAATCAATTTTAAAATTTCTAACACGAATTTAAATGCATTATTTTATTATTCAAAATGATAGCTACTCGCTTTTTCAGGATCCTGAGTTTTCCTCTTGATTCAAACAATTTTCAACATGGACTTTTATCTTCATTTTAAAGCTAAAATATAGCTCTCACAGACTAAATAAAACCAGATTTCTAGGTTAATAAGTGATATTTTCAATTTATGTCCTAGTTTTTATTGTATTTTATTGAAAAACCTTTTTATATGTAGGTTATATAACAGAGGGACTCAATTCTGGTAGATAACGTACCTACACATAAACACGCAAAAAAATATTAATAAAATTCTGTTCGCTAGTTTCAGAATTATCATCGATATGGGTTTTCAAAATGCAGTTAGCGGGAAACCACCGTTGAAGGTATAATATGCACAGTAGTATCATATGTTGCGCCGTGCATTAAAATGCATGCCTTTAACCCTTTCCCTTACTACATATTTTACCAGTTTTGTGAAAAAAAGTGTCATATTTTTTTATTTTCGTAAAGAGGTAATTTAATATTGCAGAATCACTGTACATCACTAATTTTCTTACGTACCTAAAAATCTCTATTAAATAGACATATATTCATACCTGAATTATTATCCCGAGTTATCTCGTGCACCTTGATTCCAGCTCTGGTAGTTGCCCTACTTTGATTTTCTCCTGAACTATTTACCAACTTATGTTTTTTTATGGATTAATTTATGAGGTACAATACCAGTGCTGTTATCAAGGCGTTAAATGTTGCTTGTCGTGTGATAGACTCGAAAGCAGGATATTACGCACAGTGGCACATTGCATTCCGGACAGTAGCATCTGCTCTCCTATATGAGAGCGTTTTGGGAAGAATGGTGTAGCAGTCATTGAATATTTGTACCAGTACATCTGTTCTTCAGGTTTGTGAATAATGTTCTGCAGTATCACTATGCCCAAAAGTACACGTATTTCAGTGTTTGTAGTAGGCCGCCACGAATTATTTTCAGCATTCTGTGAACACTTATTAGCATGCCGAATCGTCTCCTCGAATATAATGTTGATGAGGTCATTATTAAAGAATAATTAAAAAAATTGAGAATTATCGTTATCAGAAACAATGTTAAAATTTCAGGGAATGGGGACCTCGGAGGTGCAGAATAAATGGTGCCAGATGCCTTCTATTCAAACCACTGTCGAAAAGACGCGACATCAACTGATCTGAATTTGTTTGTTGGTCTGTAACTTCGTCTTCTGATACCGATGTTTCATTTTCTAATCTTCTATAGGAATATATTCCTGATCAAAAGTTTCGGAATCACTAACTTGATCCATGTTTACACAAAACAGCACAAAAAACACTAAACACTAAACCGCCAAAACTAACTAACATCTACTCACTACTGTGTGTGAATGCTATATGAGCATAGAATTCCACTCGCAAGGAAGGAGTACAAAGAACACCACCAGATATAGCAATATCATTAACTTCTTGTAGCCATCTAATGAGGAAAAGGTTAATGAAAGAATGGAAACGTATGCATTGGGGATATATTCCGTTGGACGCATTCGTGTCGACGGAATTTAAATACCATGCGGATACCAAAGATTATAATATGCTACATAATTGAAGAGGAAGGGTTGATATCAACTGAAACTCTAACCAATCAACAAGATAGACGACTTGTGTGTTGGGGATATAATCCTTAGCTACGAAAATGGGACTCAAACGAGTAACTCGGGTTAATAAATTTTGACACAAGTTAGCAACCCGAGTTAACTCGGGTTAATCAAGGAAGTGGTTAAAAATAGTACAGGTACTTAAATAATCGTTTCATCGAAATAATCTTTGAATATTTGCTGTATATTTTTAAAATTAATTTGAAAACTAGATTTTTCAAGGTATTATGCTGTAACTATGTCTTTGCTCTTTATAAACTAGATAATAGCAACTTCAATTTCTTCATAAAATATGTACTTCCTATAGAAATATATTTGAGAATGCTACATGATTAATGTCATGCTAACAAAGTTCTTGGTAATATGTTTTGTCTAAAATTGCAATACATTATGATTTCCGTGCTTCAGCCTATAATAACTACGTCACTCAGTACAGGTCAACATTAAATATGTATAATTGTTTTCTCTTAGAACCACGCCTTACAAGTTAAAACGTTAATTTTTTGTGTTGCTCGTAATCTATTCGATATTAATACCACGGCCGTATCAAATTTCTATACTTATCCTTCATGTAAGCTTTCCCTTTATCGGCGGCATGCTACAGAGGTAGTGTATTTTTTGCTTGTAAGAACACTATACAATCATTCCCTAATCTGTAATTAACTTATGGCCTATTGTCGGAAGTCTTGTGTAAAATTGTAACCTTAACCTTAAAATTAGCACCGTTTCTGGCTACACTCAACCTGCTAATTGGGAAAAATCATGCACGACTATAGGTCACGAAAAGGTGAGCAAACACTGGAGTTAGAGCATTGATTCTATGCAATAATATCGTTACGGATGGTCGCAACAGAATCGAAATATTCGCGGGGGAGCAGTAACAGCTCATAATGAAAATTTCGTAAACGCTTATTAAAACTGGCGAACCGTGACAGGCAGTTGTAATTCTCGAGATTAAATTGAGGAAATAGGAACGTTACATTTCAGGCTGGTTTACCGTTAAAACATTTTACATGCCTGTGTAACAATTATAGATAGGGTATCATATTATTGCAGAAATTCCGAAGTCGATGTTGTTCGTGATAAGCATATTTATACATAGAACCGAAAAAGGAGACTTGATTATATATGCGTGTTTGGAATGTAAAAATTATGAAATTATCAACAGACAGAAAAATTGCGTTTTGGATGACAAAAGCTTCCCAACCGAATATGAATGAATGAATGAATGAATGAATGTATATATTTGTGTTTAAGCACTATATCTTTCGGTGAGGCGGCACTTCACATTATAAGCATACAGTGTCGTCTCACCGTTTTACACGCCTCTCGTACAATATCAATTGGGACATTACTGAATATTTTTAATTTATTATTGCAATTCTTCCACTAGTCTTTTCTTGTCTGTCATCAATTCTTCCTCTACTTTATTCCTAACCCATCATTATACCAAAAATACTGTAACCCTCCTCACTCTACATCTCTAATTATATTTGCACTTTTCACTACTCCCTTTTCCACATTGCTACTTTTTAGGTCTTAGTTTTCTTCTCTCACGATTTATTTCCCCTCCACACCATTTCCTTAAGTCATACTGCTTTTTCACCTTGTTTTCCCCTCTTCCTTCATCACTGCTCCCTGAACTATCTCATACTTGCGTTACTCTACTTTTCGTCAGCCTCGATTTCGATCTTAGTTCCTTCACCCTCTTCGGAATTGCTCCCATCTGATGTCCACTATTTCCATTCGTTTGCACTGCTGTCTTGTTCTGCTGAGCTTGCTGAACTTGCTGAATACCAGTTCGCGTCACTCCTGTTTCTTCTTCAGTTGACGTCACTGCCTGCTTTCCGGATATTTTCACTGAGTTTGATACGTTTACAATTGACTCGCGTACACTCACCACACTTGTGTCACTAACCTCACCTTTAGATACAATATTCTTGATTTTCTCTTTCAAAATTTTTCTGTTCCTTTCCTTTTGCCAACCGAATAATAACAGGCATTTCCCGTATTTATTTTCGTTTAATTTCCTCTCGATTGTCATTAAAGGCATATTCACAATGAACATTAAACATAACCGTAAAATAAACACAGAGGTTTGCGGCCAGGTTATCAAATGAGATCATTCACAAAGATTCACATAAACACTGACATTAACATTGCCGTTAGACGTTAACATGAAAGTTTGCGAACTCCAAACTTTCATGCTTATGATTACGTGATTTGCAAACAGCACAAAATCGTGGAGCACTGAAGTATACGACAGAATATGAGGAAATGGTGTCGTTGTTATGTTTCCATGGTTACCAAGTATCTTTGCGGTTATGTTTATGTCCTCATTATGAATGATGTGATTTTACCGTAACGTTTACAGTCTTAAGTTAACGCTTACGTTATGTTTAATTTTCATTGTGAATGGGCCTTTATATTTGTACTGTTACTTCAAGATATTTGAATTTTTTCCACCTTTTCAAAGGATAAATTGTCAATAATTTTTTATATTCCCATTTCGTACTATGATCAGATCATGAGAGATAATCATATACTTCTTTTATTTTTTCGGGGTTTATTTCCATACCTATCTCATTACTAGCTTTAAGCAAAATTATCGTCTTAATTTTGAACAAATTTACAATTTAGCTTTGTTAAACTTTTATCATAAAATAATTTCGTTGTGGGTATAAAGATGTCATTGAAATATTTCAAAATACTAGGCGAAACATATTATCTTTTACCTGAGGCAAAATACAATACAAAATCTGGGATATTCATTGTTTATATTATGGACCAAGATTAAACTGAAAAATAAGTTTATTAGAATAAATCTAGAATTTAAATAATCTTAATGATAACATTTTCAATAAGATTATTATTCAATAATATATTTTTTAAATTGAAATTTTCCAATAACTTATTTAATTTTCTAGAATGTATACTTTTTCTTTTGCTTTTTCAACTAGCGCTTTTTTTTCCTCAATTTTTACTTACAATTTTAATTATAATTCTATCATTTACCTTCCAATATTATGTTAGTCTATGTAACTGGAACTGCCCCAAGGTCGAGCATTTGCTCTTTTGGGTGCAAACTATATATTTTGAATATGTATATGCAATTTGTAATTTCAATAATTTCGATATAGAGACATGGATACTGCTTCATCAATTACTACTTTCAAGACCTACGGGTAGAAGGAAAATAGAACGTCCGAGGTAGAGATGTATAGACGAATTTAAAAAAAAAATATCTGTGCAGCCCGGACAGACCAAATGGACTTAAGGCTTGCTGTTGATGATATTGTTATTTGTAATGATAATGATATATTTCAAATGTTTTTCGGGGTGAATAATTGATTGGTTTGTTTTCCATATCTGCTAATTGGCCCAAAAACCAATTTTGATCAAGTAACATAATACAACATATTTCTTAAACTCTGAATTCAATGGTAAAGTTATTTTTTGCTAATTCCTGTTATTTGTCACTGAAAATGTTATTTAAATATATGATTTCTTTCCAAAACGTTCTATTTTATTTTTTTCAGAATAAAACATATCTCATATTTTAAATTAGAACGTGTTGGCAAGTTATGAAGTATTCTAATAAATTAATTACATAGAATTGTATAAAATATCTGTAAATTAAAGATAAACACGTGTTTTTCAAAACTTACACTATATTTTAATGCCAGCAATTTTTTTCTTCCTATAAAAATAAATGAAAGTGAAATATAGCAGGTTTTGAAAACAAACCATTCAATTTTAGCAGTGATTGTAAGACTGGTACAATACCTATAAGCAGAAAGCATGGATGGCCCCTATAGGGATACCTTACGCGAAGTTAGTATTACTATAAAAATAAATGAAAGTCAAATATAGCAGGTTTTGAAAAGAAACCATTCAATTTTAGCACAGTGATTGTAAGACACAGTACCACAGTCTACTACTATATACAGTCGCGAAGCTTGAGGTGTTTTTGCAAATCTCGTGATAAAGCGCTCCAAGCGGTTAGCAACTAGAAACAATAGACTGTCCATGGTCGACTTTGGACTGTGTCGTATTTCTATCGAGTGCTAGCTCGTTGCGTATTTCACATTGATGCTTGTGAAATGTTCGTTATTGGTTGTAATGAAAATGTTAATGGCTTAAATATAATAATTTGAATAATAATATCGGACAAGAGGAGACGTTTGTAGTGCTATAAATTGTAGCAATAGTAAGAGAAAGAGGCCAGAGTTATCCTTTTTCCGATTTCCGAAAGATTCAGAAAGGTTCCTGGGTTTCCACAAGAATGCTGTGCAGAAACAAAACTCTTAATTTGAAGTTCTTTGTAACTGTTAGAATACATTATATCCTTAAATTTCACAATGAAATGTTTCAGTCTAACTGAAAGGACATTAGATACCGGTTAAAGTTCTGTCACTTAGGCTGCTAAATTTCCAGAGAAATAAAGGTTAGGTCTACTTTTTTTTTTTTCAGAGGATATATTTTTAATTGTAGCTATTAATTTTGTTATTATTTTTATGTGTTATTTTACTAAAGACGTAGAAAAATTAAGTTTGTTTTAATGAAATTTATTGATCACGTTTTATTTTCAATTCTGGTGGGATTATTATTGCTTAGGCCTACTTTTTTTTCAAAGGATATGTTTTTAATTATAGCTGTTAATTTTGTTGTTATTTTTATTTGTTACTTTACTAGAGAAGTAGAAAAAGTCTGTTACAATAAAATTTATTGATCACGTTTTATTTCCAATTCTGGTGTGATTATTATTGCTTAACCTCATCCACTTTGTTAACTACGTAAGCATACACTACAAGTACCGGTACACGTAAGTTACTCCATTAATTCATATTTCCATTATTATTGTTGTAAAGAGAAATGAAAATTAATATTTATTGGTTTCATAGTTAATTATCGCTATAATCTTGAATGAGTGAAGCGATTATAGTAAATTTCAGTTCGTTTTGCACAAACAAAACTTATATTAACTTATTTCTTGCAGGTATCTTCGAGTTTATGGTGGAATTTAATATACTTCATTAAAATAATAAATTAACTTTATGTATTTAATATTTCAATAATAGAAGGAAGGTGTTAATTTTTCCAAAAAACACGACAACGAAAGTGTAACATATTTTGTCGTCTGCTAGCAGAGAGATCTGCGATGATGAGGCGATAGTAGCGATCCTAGTGGTGGGCAACTACCCAAGTTTGCATTTTTACTACATATATTGAGCTTCGCGACTGTATATAGTAGACTGTGCTATTACTTCACTTCATTAGAGTTATATGCTTAAATGGGAAGAAAAATTTGTTTTTAAAGATTTGGGAACTTCTGAGAATGGAAAGACATATTATAAGCAAATTCAGATTTATAACTTCGTCTTACGGACATTTGTCACAGGTCTTTATTTGTAAAAATTGATTCGAAGGTATTCTTTTTAACTCGTTAACAATCGGAACACTTTACAGTCATCCCCAAAATGGCTTCTTGACTTTCTTCTCGATAGAATTTTATAGCTGCTGTCGTGAAGTGTATCCTGACCTCATCAAACATTATATACAGGAATCGTATACCCTACTCCTCCATACATCTACTTATGGTCTACCATTGTTTTCTAATAGAAGTGTTTGAAATTCATTCAAATTTAATTTGAGGACTTTTTAAGCTCTTTGTCCTTTCAACCGTCTTGTTAAACAAAATGCGAGGTGGCATTAATAACGCTACTGGAACTGTGTACAACCCGTAATCAGGGGGACTGGACAGGGAGTGTATGCTTGTCAGCTTTACACGAGATAATTGGGAACGCCATAATAGAAGAAGGGGACAAAAACTTGTGGCTACTGGACATTAATTTTTCTGTCATTTTCAAACGGCAGGTGAAAGTTTAAGAAATTGAAATTACCCCTATAACCCCCATATTTTTAACAATAGTATGTCCAAATGCTGTGGTGATTGTCATTTTTAGATCGTTAATTCGAGTATATACAATTTAATATTACGGGAGTGCGGGTTCGAAGCCAGCCTAGATCATTCTTGTGTTCTACAAAAAGTTTACATCGTATGTTTATTTTAAAAGCTATTAGATGTCCGTTGTTGAAATACGTGTAACGGAGACAGGAGCACACAAATGGGTCAAATAGGAAATGACTTGAAATACGTATGAAATAAATATTATAAATAGAAAAAATTCCTGTAGGCCGATATCACATATACAAATGAATGAAAAAGCGACAGGAGATTCTTGAAATCCTGTGTGAAACGTTAATGCTGATCGTGATTGTTATTGTGATACTAGTGACAGAATACAGTTGCTAATCTCGATTATCTCTGAAAGCGATTACCATTCTCGAAATTATCTCTGAAAGCGATTACCATTCTCGCGATTATCTCTGAAATCGATTATCATTCTCGCGATTATCTCTGATCGCGATTACTATTCTCGCGGTTATCTCTGAAAGCAATTACCATTCTCGTAATTATCTCTGAAAGCGATTACCATTCCGCGATTATCTCTGATCGCGATTACTATTCTCGCGGTTATCTCTGAAAGCAATTACCATTCTAGCGATTATCTCTGAAAGCGATTACAATTCTCGCGATTATCTCTAGAAGCGACTACCATTCTCGCGATTATCTCTGAAAACGATTACAATTCTCGCAATTATCTTTGAAAGCGATTAACATTCTCGCGATTATCTTTGAAAGCGATTACCATTCTCGCGATTATCTCTGAAAGCGATTACCATTCTCGCAATTATCTCTGAAAGCGATTACTATTCTCGCGATTATCTCTGAAAGCGATTACCATTCTCGCGATTATCTCTGACCGCGATTACCATTCTCGCGATTATCTCTGACCGCGATTACCATTTTCGCGATTATCTCTGATCGCGATTACTATTCTCGCGATTACTATTCTCGCGATTATCTCTGACCGCGATTACCATTTTCGCGATTATCTCTGACCGCGATTACCATTATCGCGATTATCTCTAAAAGCGATTACCATTCTCGCGATTATCTCTGAAAGTGATTACCATTCTCGCGATTATCTCTGGAAGCGCTTACCATTCTCGCGATTATTCTGAAAGCGATTACAATTCTCGCGATTATCTGTGAAAGCGATTACTATTCTCACAATTATCTCTGAAAGCGATTACTATTCTCTCATTAATCTCTGAAAGCAATTACCATTCTCGCGATTATCTCTGGAAGCGATTACCATTCTCGCGATTATCTCTGAAAGCGATTACAATTCTCGCGATTATCTGTGAAAGCGATTACTATTCTCGCAATTATCTCTGAAAGCGATTACTATTCTCGCAATTATCTCTGAAAGCGATTACTATTCTCTCAATTATCTCTGAAAGCAATTACCATTCTCGCGATTATCTCTGAAAGCGATTGCCATTCTCGCGATTATCTCTGATCGCGATTACTATTCTCACGATTATCTCTCATCGCGATCACCGAAAGTGTGTGTGTACACATTAGGTCTCGATTGATCCTGCTGAATTACCATAGACGAAAGTGTTTCCTCTATGTTCACACGTTCGATATTTGTTTCCCTCCTGGATAATACCTGAAGTTCATACTTTCGTTCGATGAGTGTTCTTTTTTTTTTTTTTTGTTTCTTACAGTTGCTTACAGGAATTTGTTCGTTAAAATTTGTTAGACATTTTATATTAATTTATACCTTTACTATTTATATTATTTTGTAATAAAACATTTTTATAATGAATCCTCAACAATATCGTCGCAATACAGACACAATTTACAAATCTCAAATGGAATCAGTTAATCGAAGATTATACTAATTGCAATGAAACATCTTTCAGCGATATTCTGATTCCTTTCATTTGTTCATGGATATGAGTATATAGATATTTATTTTTAGTCTTCTCAAATCTGTATGAAATTCCTCCCATTAATAATAATGATAATAATAATAATAATAATAATAATAATAATAATAACAACAATAATAATAATAATAATAACCCGTGGTGCTACAGCCCTTTAAGGGCCCAGACCGGCTAGCCGGCTGCTGGCCTCACATCTACATGACGAAGCAGAGGTGGACGATCATCCAACAAGAATGGAGGTATCGTGTTGTTAACACGATGATCCCCCCCAACAGATATACGTTGCTTTCGTAACCGAACTTCGTTACCTCCGTGGTCCGGGTAACACAGGCAACGTTCTGCATAGAACTCCTGTTGATGACGCTGCATCTCCTCGTATCAGGATAACTGTAGCGATCGATATAATGATTGTTATTCCGGCTTATATCTGACCATCTAAAGCTACAGATAGTGTACAATTTCAAGTCCACTAAGAACCATATTTATAAGAACTGGGTAATACCGGTAACTAAATAAAACCGTATTGTTATTTCTCGTCCAGTTTTATTGCATTTATTTATAAAAACCAGCACCTGAAATTTGTGGACATACTGTATTTTCCTTAGATTTTCTCGCCTTGCGTATAATTTTAAGTTATCTATTTTATTTCCATTAAAGAAATAGTAATGAGTCAAAGCACTGACAGAAGAAATTTGCTGACCTTATTACAGCAGTATCTGCTTCGTTTTAACGAGCACGAGGAAAGTAGAAACAACGCCTATTATCTTTATGAGTTTGAATCAAGGACGATATACATAATAAAACGCGTGAGTTATTAAGTCAACAAATGGTCGGCATATTTAAAATAATATTCCTCGTTTCAATATGGGTATACGAACATAAAGGGCATTTTATATATCTAATAAAATCGTTTATATTCTATAATCCTGTATTCTCGTTATCCAATCAATAATCCCACAACGAATAACAACCGATATTAAATATAACAGATAATAAACATACAAATCCACAATGGTTTTGCACCAATGGTGATCGCATAATCTGGGAATTCAACAATTTCTGAATGATTAAGGTTTGTTAATACAATCAGAGCGGACGAGACCAATTTCTTAGTAAAGGTAGCTATTTATCGATTATAGGCCGATAACGACGCTGTTTCAACTGTTCGGTTATAAAGGGTGTAGTAAAAGTTATGTCAAAACTTTAGGGAAATATTTCTCACATGTAGAGAATGAAAATACTCAATATTACATAAACATGGGTCCGGAACGCTTTAAGCCAACCCCACATACAGTAATCAATGGAGTAAGGTCGGGTGACCTCGGTGGCCAAGAAATGACTCCACCGCGACCGATCCAACGCCCAGGATATTTTTATTCAACCTTCTAAAACCTGATGTCGTTTTTGTTGCGTCCGCATGAAAGACATCAGATACTGTTAAGAACAAGACATATATTTATATAAACTTTTTTGTTCAGAACCACCACTATTATCACCCCTCATACCATGTACCTTTCTCCTGTATCACCCTGCATATTCATGTTAAAATCGCCTCGGTGGCACAGTTGGTATAGCGCTGGCCTTCTGTGCCCGAGGTTGCGGGTTCGATCCCGGCCCAGGTCGATGGCATTTAAGTGTGCTTAAATGCGACAGGCTCATGTCACTAGATTGAGTGGCATGTAAAAGAACTCCTGCGGAACAAAAATTCCGCCACACCGGCGACGCTGATATAACCTCTGCAGTTGCGAGCGTCGTTAAATAAACCATAATTTAATTTTTAATTCACGTTAAAAACTGTGCGATGACAGGAATGACAGAATGGGGTAGACAAAAATAATAAAGTAAGTCAGAACTTCATTTATCCACACATGTAAACTGCAATGGCCATTCAAATTCAATTTTTAATGATATAAGAAAAATTGAAAAAATAATAGACTCTCGTGACACTGAAGTACTCAAAGACAGCTTCTATTAAAGCAGCTTTATCTGCAATAAATGAGATCTCCTAGTGTTGTAGGAACATAGATAAATTACTTTATTGCAGCAGAGACGGGGATAAAATTAATATGGCCAAAATAGAATAGTGAAATAGAAGTAAATCTCGTCTTTTCGTCGAATAAATCTTGGACAATCCTGACGATTTTATAATTATTACACTCACCGCAGAAGGAATGGCACCGACTCATGTACTGTATGAACGAATAAATCAAAGCTAGCTGTATGACGGAGTACAGTTCTGCAGTCCTCCGCCCGTTTCACTTTATCTTATGCATCAGATCAGCATCATGATGCATTTTATAACTATATCACTTCTAAAACTCATTAATTAAGTCATATAATTACGTTCTGCTTTGTATGATAATAAACGAGCGCAGGCTTAACCCCATAATTCATGTAATATACTCGAGGTTAAGAGTCTGTCATTAGTTATATTAATTTTGAAGCCAAAAGAAGCTAAACTTATTTCCACTGACACAGCTAACATATTGAACTCGTGTGCCAACTATATATCCTTGAAAATGATTAAAAAAGGCGAAAATTCCGCACAATATTCAGCTACAGGTTGCGAGAATTTTTCTGGCTATAAGGAATTCTTTTCTGAGTGTCAGGTACTCTAGCTAACAGAATGTGTTCATTTTCTATAGTTTCAGCTTTGACACAACTAGAAAATTACACATCTTGATTACACAACTTTTAACACTGTATCACTTCGGAATATGTATGATAAGACTTTCTTCTGTTAAATTCCAACGTACCTCGTTTACATGTTTCGACCTATTTATTGGTCATCTTCAGAACTGGTCGTTGTTGGTCTTGGCGCCTCTTGTTCTATTTCCTGTGAGGGTGCGTTCTTGTGGTATAGTGTAGAGTCAAAGAGTGTGTGTGTTTTGAAGTTGAGTTGTGTGTTGAGAATTTCGTTGGGGTGTGTTTTCGTGTGTCTGTATATTTCATATTGTTCTAGTGTGTTACGTTTCTGGCTTTTTTAGTTGGAAGCGTAGTATTTTCATGTCTGTGTTGATGTCTCTGTAGGTGTGGTTAGCATTTGTGATATGTTCTGCATATGTGGAGGTGTTTTGTAATTTTGTTATGGCTTTGATGTGTTCTTTGTAACATGTTTGAAATGATCTGCCTGTCTGTCCTATGTAGAAGTTGTTGCATGTGTTACATTTGAAATTAAATTACAACATCGCATACAGAACAAATAACACTCTACAAAAACATCTCAACACACAAACAAACAAATACAACCACACAGGAGTATATAAACTCAAATGTAACACCTGCAACAACTTCTACATAGGACAGACTGGCAGATCATTTCAAACACGTTACAAAGAACACATCACAGCCATAACAAAATTACAAAACACCTCCACATATGCAGAACACATCACAAATGTTAACCACACCCACAGAGACATCAACACAGACATGGAAATACTACACATCCAACCAAAAATCCAGAAACTAAACACACTAGAACAATATGAAATATACAGACACACGAAAACACACCCCAACGAAATTCTCAACACACAACTCAACTTCAAAACACACACACTCTTTGACTCTACACTATACCACAAGAACGCACCATCACAGGAAACAGAACAAGAGTCGCCAAGACCAACAACTACCAGTTCTAAGGATGACCAATAAATAGGTCGAAATATATAAACGAGGTACGTTGGAGTTTAACACAGGAAAGTCTTATCATACATATTCCGTAGAAAATTACTTTCACATAATCTATGCTCTCAGCATTCACCAACTAACTTCTACTGAAGAAATATTTCACCTAATCAGGTATTCTACTAAAAAATCGATGACTAAAAAGTGGTATCTCATATCTGTAACTGTTTTAAAAATTAGTTTTTCTCAAAACGGCTATACCCCGATTACATTTTTTTTTTCATTTTGGCAATGCCCTCTTGGAAACGCTCACCTTGTTCGTTGCTGACAGAACCCAAATTTGAAGGAAAAAAATCGAGGTGAGAGTGTAAAAGCTTCAAAGATATGCGGCAGTCAAAGTTTTTATAAATTTGTAGAAGATTGTCACCAAGTTTACATAATTTAGGGCTTTTGTGTTCCCAAGAAATCCAGCAGTTAAGACTTTAAAATAATTCCAGGTAAGCAATTCTACTTCATTCAGTTTCTCATCAAATATCTGGTTCCTTCAAGAGCTCTCTGATTTACGGACCAGCGAAAACGCCCTCCTTCGAACTTGGCGTAACTGATGACTGGAAATATTTTTCTTGGATAGAGAAATCCAGCCCCATTTTTGTCTTGTCTTAATGAAAATTTCAGTGAGACCTAGTTGTATGTTCAACGGAAGTGAGATGATTGTTGTCGGGTCAATCAATGGAACATTTTTCACATTTCGTTCATCAGTTGTGAATGTGTCTGTTTTGGGCCAGTCTCTTCTTTCAAAGTGTCTCAATTATCCCATAAACAAACAAAATATTTAGTAAATACACCTTGTAAACCAAGAAGTAAGAAAACTACTTTCAAATCGTAACAAATATGTCACAGATATTTCTCATGTTTTATGGGGTTCAAAATGTTGGTCATATTTTTGTAAGTTTCTTTCATTTCTACTGTATGTGCAACAGAAGTAGGTGACATCTCGGTACCATTATGTACGAGTAGAAGCACTGCTTTCAAACTAAATTCTGTGCCATCAATAAAAAGGCCCCGTTCCTGAGGTTCATGTTGATAACCGAGTGAAACCATTAAGCCGTGTCTGTCGTTGCTAACACAAAACCATTTTGCATCTCATGAGAAGAAGTATGTTTATTACGTTCTCTAAACACAGTAGGCCTACTTAAAATTTGTACTGGGGGCTAATAAGTTCCATTTTTGAAATCCTGAAGGAAGTAATTCAGCATCTTGTTTCGAAAGATTAAAATCGCGCATTTAACTCCTATACTGCTAAAATTTTCAAGCAAAAGTAGCAATCAGCCACATGATCTTTAGGTTCTCGTCAAATCGTCGGAACTACGAAAGGTATAGCTCTTTTCTTTCCTTTCTGCCACTCGGATAAAATGACAAAGCAAAATCAACATATCTTGGGGGCCAAAGCCTATCCAGGTCACCTAGCGAACAGCCAAAGTAGAGTTTATAAGCTTTTGTGATAGTAGTTATAATGTTTTTCTTTTGTGATTTCGGAGTGAATTTTCTACAAAAAATTTATAGCGGAAACTATACGGATAGTTATACGCCTGCAAACTTTAGAACTTGAGATGATGTGGCATGTTCACTTACAGTGAACTTACCATCATTTGTTTTTATCCGTGTTTTAATTCGTTAAAAATTAATGCAAAGACGTATCACCACAATAAAATACTTTACCACACAAAACTCGCACTTGTTAACTCAATCAGACTTTCTTTGCAACTGCTTAACTGAAAAGATAGAAGTAAGGTTGAAGGACCGTTCAGGTATCATTACTCTTCCTCCATATATTTATCATGGATTTTCGGCCTTACCGAAAAATATTTTTTCTTTTTTCAGCGACCAGTCTTTGAGATTAAGAAGGCATGACGTGATCGAAAATGACTACTTTTTCGATTTGTTTTCATTGAAGTATAGCTGGTAACTCACAAAGTCCGATAGAAACTTTTTTTGTGATATATTCGAATTTAGCGTATAGAAATCATGCAAAATCACGTGTTTTTGTTTAGATTACAAAATGGCTGTTGATTATGTAATACTGAAGCATACAATTCGTGTATAAATTATAATGGACTTCCAATGAATACATACTTTTACAATATGAGTGCTACGTGCCGTAAATAATGCTAGAGTATACCATTCGCATACCAATAACATTGAGATTGCGATGAAAACACACGTAAAGAATATGAGTGTTAGGTGTCGTCAATAATACTGAAGCACACCATTCGTATATCAATAATAATGGAGTTGCAATGAACAGATACTTATAGAATAGGGTAAACTAGGGTCTGTTGGACAGTTGGGCATGTTGGACACTCCGTACTTTAACGTGTTACCACGCCACTTGTGGGCACCACATTCAGCTAGAAGTCAATGACGGAAGTAGCCACGAGTGGGGTACTTCCGTCATTGACTTCTAGCAGAATGTGGTGCTCACAAGTGGCGTGGTAACACGTTAAAGTACGGAGTGTCCAACATGCCCGACTGTCCAACAGACCCTAGTTTACCCTATGAGTGCTACGTGCTGTAAACAACACTGAAGAAACTGTTCGTATGCCAATAACAAATGAGATTGCGATAAATAGATAGATAGCCTACATAGAGAATATGAGTGCTAGGTGCCAACAATATTTATCTGAAGCACACCAATTTTATATCAACAATAAATGGGGTTGGATGATTGAATACATAGCCTAGAGAATATGAGCGTTAGGTGTCAACAATGTACTGAAGTACACTATTCATATACCAAAGGCGATTAAGAGGCAAAAAATGAATATGTAGACAATATTATGAGTTCTAGGTGTTGTCAATATTATGAAGTACATCATTTGTATACCAACAGCAATGGAGTGGCGATGAATGGATATAGGGACAATATGAATACTAGCTGTCCTAACAGCCAATAGGAACGGAAAAGGCATACATTTATACATCTTAAATTATCTGTTTGCCACATATCGTCAATAACAGTGAAATGTGTCATACATAATGCTTATTCTAATAGAAATGGGATGGTGGCGATAAATTCATAAAATGTGCAATAGAAATTTATTTTGAATAGCACTACAATACTTATAAGACATTAATATAACAATAACAATGGAATGACGATAAACGTATGTATCGATGATAAGTTTCACAGTACTATGAATAGTCTACTCATGAGCAATAACTTTGGAAACGTACATGATTACATGGACATTAAATATTCTCTATTCTACCGAAGTCTGCTATTAATTCCATTAGAGATGTAGCATGAAGTCAGTTCAGTACAAAGATCCACTACATCTAAGTTACCGATTGCAGGATCAACACATCCGTTAGTCCATGTACCTCACCAAGGGGCGTGACATTCCTGTAGCTTATGCTCCCGAGACTAAATTACTAGCATAGATATGATATATATTTCTCATTTTATGTCTTGACCTTAATAACATGTACTCTCCAAGGCTGGACAATACGTTCTTCATAAGTATGACTCTAATACAAAAGCCTAAGACGTCGTTTTCTTAGATCTCAGGGCGGAGTTCTAAAAACGCCTACATTTAAAAAAAAGTGAATTTCTCATTTTAACAGTCCTCATTTACTGCTTATATCTGCAAGTTATGCTTTTAATTTGTTTAGAATTACTGTAATAAACTTTCAGACAAATGTTAAGACGCAAAAATTCTTCATGGCCAAAAATAAAATCTGTTGATTTGAAAAATTATCAGTGCTGAATTTATTTCATTCGTGACTATATAATTTCTCATTCATAAAAGTAAAATACGTAAAGTTTGTATAGTTCCAGGATGTCCGTTAACCTTTAGCTTTACACATTCCTTAAAAAGAAAACTTTGTTCCCTAAAGTTCATAGTTTAACACTACTTTATTAAACATATACGCGTATGTGACGTTTTGTTAAGTGACCTAAGTTCTGAACTGTCAGTCAAGTTACAGCGAGCTCAGAATATGTGCGTCAGATACGTATGCAACATCCGACGATATGATCACATATCACCGTCCTTCGCAAGTCTCTCGTGACTCCGACTTAAAGAACGTAGAACTTTACACACTTTGTCTTTACTCTTTCGAATTCTGCACACTTCAACACCAAATTACCTTTCGTCTCGTTACTCTTATCTATACTCTAACCACGACGTAAATACCAGATCACTTATCTGTGGCACGCTAAGTATACCTCTTCATAGAACATCTTGTTATTCATCATCTTTTACAATATCCACCTCGCGTCAATGGAATTCCTTGTCACAAAGTATTAGGGGCTGCAAGACAATAAACACCTTTAAGAACAGCTTGAAAGATAACCTTATTAGCATTTCACTCCAATCATACTGATTTAAAATATCACTGACTACATTGTTATTTCATTCTTTAGACATCATCCTGATTGTGCTGTATTTTAATTGTCTCATAATAATCTCTTTCTATTATCTAATATTATTTGAAATATATTAACATTCTATGTATTTTAGTTTAATTCTGCTACACAGTTTATTTCAGTGTTTAATTAATAGTTCATAGTATTTTGTTGTTTAATTTGTAAATAACTTTTGTATACATGTGACTCTCATCTAAATCAAATTGTTGAATTCTTTGTAAGTTCATTCATATGTATATACACTTTTTGCTGGTTGAGTGGAAGAGAAGGCCTTACGGCCTTAACTCTGCCAGCTAAAATAAATCATTATTATTATTATTATTATTATTATTATTATTATTATTATTATTATTATATTGTGGTGTCATTCATTCTCATTTATTTTATATTTTACCCATTTCGGGACATTGCCCTGTATCAACTTTGTATTATTTAAAATATTCCAAAATAGAGCAATTTCAGTGTTAAAAGATTTACCACTGTTATGTGATATGAACTGACAATAATATCGAAAGGAACTGTCAGAAAGATCCAAAAACGATTAAAGTTTGTCCTTTCTATTCAAGAAAAGTGGGAAAAATCAGTCCATTAGAGCTGAGATGCTCAGGGATGTGACTATACTCCTGCCTCTCTTACTAAAAAGTGGAGATAGATGAAAGAAACAGGAATTTTAGGGTCGTAATCATAGACGAGACTTTGGACCAAAGTTGACTTTGGAAAGTACAAAGTCACCATTTTCCTATTCACAGTCGACACTTTGACGAAAGTAAACTTCAATCGTGACTTTACCTCGAAGTCGCCGAAAATCTAGACTTTGACTTTGACTTTCGTTCGTGGATATAAGGAAAATAGCTGATATTTGGAAAATTGTTGAATTTGTCGAGAATATTGAGGACATCCAGAAGATTATTAATGCTGCTCAGGTTCCTTAGCGTATTAATAGATATAGATAATAAATTCAAATCAAGTACAGATTTGATAAACAGACAGTATTAAATATCCTCGTCATGTTTCAGCATTCATTGATGAATAATAATTAAAAAGGATTATCTGTTCCACAATAATACTTCTTATTTCATCGTGATTTTATGCTACAGGTAAGGTTTGGTGTTTTAATATTGATTTTGACTATAATTCTATAGAGGGTTGGATATACAGTTAATTTACGAATATAATCAAGCGGTCGTCATAATAATGTTTTCTGAATATTGATTTCAATTAATTTTTAAGTACAAATCAAGCTTTCAGGTATAACTCCCCGTAAAGTTGATTTGAATAATTTCGAGGGAAAAATTGTTCCGGGGCCAGGTATCGAACCCGGGACCTTTGGTTAAACGTACCAACGCTCTCCCAACTGAGCTACCCGGGAACTCTACCAGACACCGATCCAATTTTTCCCTCTATATCCACAGACCTCAAAGTGTGCTGACAATCGTCAAGCAACCAACATTGAGTGCACACTAACTCTGTGTGACTTAAATTGTGGTTTTCTGTTAACGAACATTTAAGTGTATTATGCAAATCAAGCTTTCAGGTATAACTCCCTGTAAAGTTGATTTGAATAATTTCGAAATTATATATATATTCAGAACTCGCCTCGCAATGAGTAAGCTTCCGTATTTTACCTGAAACGTCACTTCCGTAAAAAAAAAATAAAAGAATCGGATAGGTTATACTAGTGTGTCGAAAATTATCGCTTTCTGTGACAAACATTGCAAAGAAAAGCCTTCAACATGACGTGATAAGAAGAGAATTATACTAAAAGTGTTTCATATGCTCGCTGAGAAATGCTATGAAATTACGATCGATGATACTTAGGGAAATATAAGTCAATTTACTGGTGTTTTCGCTTGAAAAATTTTAAAGCTCAAAAAGAGTTCCAAGACACAGGAAAATTAACCAAATGAGGTAAAAACGGCGTAGGATAAAGCCTGTACGTGACGAGTATAAAGGTTTTGTAAAAATTGTAATGCACGGGAAAGTAGGCCTACACTTCTTTTATAAAAATTAACCGCCCACTATCAAGCGTATTCAAGCGTTGCAAAGAACACTCTGATCAGATTTCAAACTGACAATCTTTAATTTACTACTGGGTTTAAATTCCAGACAAGGAATGTTAAAGACAAAAAGATTAAAGATAGAGATAATATTGCTTAATGGAGGAGAAAATATTTAAGACTTATCACTGAATATAGGGCAGAAAACCAGGAAGACATATTACCTAGACGAGGTGTGGATCAAGGAAGGATAATCATTGTCGAAAGCATGGGCATACACAACCATATGCCGATAGCGCGTGAATATAAATGCCAGTAGAAGCGGTGATTTAAGGAGAAATACACGACCGACCAGGTTTTGTGAAAGACTGACATCCTGCAAAATTTAACTTATAAAAATTTACATTCCTTTGCATGTTGGATTAAAATTATCTCATATTATGATTGCAACTAAACTATACAGAGTGTTAAGAAAAAAGTATCCAATATTTTAGGAGGTGCTAGTATGCATCAAAACAGAAAAAAATGTCTAATAAACATGGGTCCTACAACACATACTTTCCGAGATCTAAACACTTGTTCATAGGAGGTGTACAGAACATTGTCGTGCGGGTTTTCGGCTTTACGGGCACTGTTTCTTGCTTTCTCGATCATAAACACAGTATGCTAGTGGATTACAGTGACAACTGATGAAAAGAAAGTATACCTAACCTTGTGAAATTTGAACGTAATTAATAATTAATTAGTAATAGCGTTATCAATATTAATATGAATACAAAATTAAGTTGTGTTGCATTGTAATTTCAATTTAACACTACATTCAGGTAAGAGTAATTAAATAAGATATGACTTATAGATCTATTTCGTATGAAACATGCATGTGGCTATTGGACAGATTTTTATTAAAATGTCCAAGAGAGGAAATAGCACAGTAGCGACTTAGATGTATTTTAATTTAAAATTCATACTTAAATTTTTTTAAAGTAGGGTATACATTTCAAAGTGGTGTTCTGCTTTCGGAATTCGTACTAATCATTCCACTTGATCAAACAAAATACATTTTTAGGTTAGGTCTCGTGAATCGTAAACTGTTTAGTCAAAGCAATCAATTTCACGTTGACAGACAAACTTACTTACTTATTTACTTACTGGCTTTTAAGGAACCCGGAGGTTCATTGCCGCCCTCACATAAGCCCGCCATTGGTCCCTATCCTGAGCAAGATTGATCCATTCTCTGTCATCATATCCCACCTCCCTCGAATCTATTTTAATATTAGCTTCCCATCTACGTCTCGGCCTCCCTAAAGACCTTTTTCCCTCCGGCCTCCCAACTAACACTCTATATGCATTTCTGGATTCGTCCATACGTACTACATGCCCTGCCCATCTGAAACGTCTGGATTTAACGTTCCTAATTATGTCAGGTGAAGGATACAATGCGTGCAGTTCTGTGTTGTGTAACTTTCTCCATTCGTTTGTAACTTCATCCCTCTTAGCCCCAAATATTTTCCTAAGAACCTTATTCTCAAATACCCTTAAGCTCTGTTCCTCTCTCAAAGTGAGAGTCCAAGTTTCACAACCACACAGAAGAACCGGTAATATAACTGTTTTATAAATTCTAACTTTCAGATTTTTTGACAGCAGACTGGATGATAAAAGCTTCTCAACCGAATAATAACACGCATTTCCATATTCATTCTGTGTTTAATTTCCTCCCGAGTATCATTTATATTTATTACTGTTGCTCCAAGATATTTGAACTTCTCCACCTCTTCAAAAGATAAATTTCCAATTTTTATATTTCCATTTCGTACAATATTATCGTCACGAGACATAATCATATCTGTTAGACAAACTACATTTTAATATTAGATCATACTAATCTATTAATTACCAACATAATGTGCCAGAGGTCCAGGAGAAATATAGTTTCACAAATTAGAAAACACCTCCCAACGTAAAGGTGAGATGTGATAAATAAGCAAATAAGCAAGACATTGTTCTTGTTTTTTTATTGCTAATACTATACAGGGTGTATCTAAATTGGTGTCAAATATTTCGGGGATGTGTTCGTAACACAGAAACATTACAAAAGGTTCATATGAACATTGGTCTCAAAATAGTTTATTTCAGAGTTACAAGACAAAATTTAATGTTACAAAAATTGCTCGAAGTGGCTTCCTCCTGATTCGATGTAGGTATCCCCTAAACCTGCGTTACATGCTCTGGCGTACTCTGTTGAAAATTCCTGGAGTGTTTCGTATTTCGTGAAATCCATTTCGATGCGCTCTCAGAATATCAAAATTAAGTACAGGAGTCGCATAAACCAGGGACTTTAAATGTCCCCAGACGAAGAAATCCATTGGATTCAAATCAGGCGATCGAGCAGGCATGCAATGAATCCCCTTCGACCAATACATCTTTGGGGACTGAAATGAGCTGGAGCAGCATCGTGTTAAAACACATTCGTTGGATGAAGTCCAGAAGCACATCATCAATTAAATGATGCAAATCATTTCGTTCTGTTCACTCACAGAATACATTTTTTTCTGATTTCTTCGCTCTACTTTTTAATTGTTTTGATGTTAGGAACAGGTCCCCGAAATTTAGATACACCCTATTATTATTATTATTATACAAACAAATAAAAAACCACCAAACAATCAGCGATCAATGAAGGGACAAATCCTTTAATAACTGGTATTAGTTGGCAACACCTAACGAATGGTTTTCGGACGCATGTTCTTATTAACTTTTTTAATTGTTTTGATGTTAGGAACAGGTCCCCGAAATATTTGACACCAATTTAGATACACCCTCTATTATTATTATTATTATTATTATTATTATTATTATTATTATTATTTTATTATTATTATTATTACAGTACATGGCATTGTGACTATGCCCTCTTTGGTAATATCTGGTATTAGTTGGCAACACTGAAGAGACGGCCGAATTAGCCTGCACTTTAGGACGGTTACTCTTACGTGATCCTCATTATAACAATTTCAAATCCCTTGGTATAAATTACAGCACACGAGGCACCTCTGATAATTATGAACCTGACTTGCGTTTCTGAGATGTCCTTCATGATTAATCCGTTCATGAGAAATTTGATTGAGAGTTATTCTAATATTAGACTGCAAGCTGCTGTAATAAAAGATAAATAAATGTTAAATTGATCCTAAAAACTGCCCTACACTTTTGATACCTCCACGGTTTCTTGTTGCCATCTTAGTCCTTCGAATTATGTAATAATAGCAGCTACTTCACAGACAATAGCCCGGACGCAGAAAAACTAGGTTAGGCGATGTTTGTTCACTTAAGCCATAATGAACGCAAACCGCTGTGCTTGCGCGGGCCGTAGATTGCTTGTTGCGGTGGGATTTCCTGAATTCTGTCTGCTGAAGCAGAACGGCAGCCTGACTGCGGTGTGTGTCCCGAGATCTCCTTGACGCTCACACGCCGGCCGTGGTGTTCTTGAAGCTTGTCTACACGGTCAAGATTGCAATCTCAAGGGTACACGATCTTTTTATGAAACAATAAATATAACAATGCGTTATAACCTTTACACACACTAATTATTATTAATTTTGCTCAACATATTTCCTTCTTATTCTGTGTCAAGGTTATTCTAAAGTTTTTGTTCGTGAGTTTGAGCCATAATTCAACTTAGAGAAACAATAAACGTCTACTTAGGGCGTCTCACGCTTTTATTAAATGAGATATAGAACTACAATCTGAATTGTCTTAAAATTCACAGAGAAAACATAAAAAATTCATGTTGAATCTTTCGTACACTACATTTAACATTTGAATATACAGGGTGCGTCAGAAAGAACGGATGGATTTCATGGCAAGAAAATTGTAAAGATTCATCAAATCAAAAATTTATTGTTATCAACATATTCACCAATACATGCAGTTTATTTATGGAAAACAACATTATCCATATGATGTCCTTGGCTTTCAATACAGGCATCGAGGCGTTTTCTGATGTTCGCCATCACTTTCACAGTCATAGCTGGTGCAATTGCCACGATTTCTTCACGAATCGCTGTCTTCAGTTCGTCCAGTGTATGGGATCGCCTTCAAATGGTCCCAAAGAAAGAAGTCGCAGGGCGCGAGATCTTACCGTAGCCTCGGACAATCTCAGTGCAATAGAATTTCGTCCAGGTGATTTCTTCTTTAATGTTGAACCTGTGATACGAAATGAAGCCACCCACCGCAAAATTGTACTCCGAGTTGGAATCCTAGCGTGACATCCGATGTCGAAATGAGTCCTGAGTGGCGATCACAGACTCTTCATTTTTCAAAATGTCTCTACGATGAAAGCACGTTGTACACCAGACCAACACCATGTTCTCAACTGAAACTGCATTCTATGGCTAACCCAACAGTCGTGGTCCCCTCACTATATCTCTCTCCTCGTTGCGTATCGATAGTTTGAAATCCATCCGTTCTTTCTGACGCACCCTTTATAAGACACAAACAACACAAACAAATAAATACATCACACAGGCGTATACAAACTCACATGCAATAGTTGCGACAGTTTCTACATTGGACAGACAGGCAGATCATTCCAAACTCGATACAAAGAACACATTAAAGCAATAACCAGAGGACACAATACAACTACATATGCGAACACATAACTAATGCTAATGCACATACAATAACATAAATACAGACATGGAAATCCTACACATACAACCCAAAACCAAAAACTCAACACACTAGAACAATATGAAATATACAGACACTAAAACACACCCTGATCAAATTCTCAACACACAGATCAATTTCAGAACACACACACACACTATTTGACACCACATTTCAACACTTTTCAACAATAGAACGCACCCACACAACAGGCAGCGAAGTTCGAGATGACGCCGAGATCTAGTAGGCTCTGAGGATGGTGTGAAGAAGCACCGAAACAGCTGTAAGTCACATGCTTACACAATTAACACGACTAAGATCGCCATTTAATCAATTATTTAAAACAAATTGTTAACCTGCAGTCACTAGTGCTCATTACTAGGGAAAGAAGTCAGGACACCAAAACAATGCCTAGAGGCTGCTACAAATTTAAGGAATACATTCATTCATTCATTCATTCATTTTATTCCATAGATCTTATATGAGCAATGAAGCTTTAAGATGTGGAATAAGTCAATATTTTACAATATTACATTTACAATTTTTACAAATTTTTACATTTTTACAATTTAGTGATTTTCTACAATTTTACAATTTTTGCAATTTTTACAATATTTTGGCGAGATGTAGTGAGATGAGATGAGGTCCGAGGATTCGCCAAAATATTACCCGGCATTTGCCTTTTGGCGGGGGAAAACCTCGGAAAAACCCAACCAGGTAATCAAATCAAAGTGGGTAATCAAATCAAAGGGGTTGATGTCGAGGACTCGCCACAGACCATCCGGCTTCAGTCGCACGGCTGTGGAAAACCTCGGAAGAAACCAAACTATAAGATGACGTTATTTGTTTATTTTACTGATGTATCTTCAGATTCCTATGCAAATGAAAGACGTCCCGTGAAGGGAGTTCTGCTCATTCGAAGTTTAATGGGTGCATTATAAGAGGTTGTTTCGACTCAGCACGCTTAGATTTTGTTTAAAAAGTAAACCTTTGGTGAGGAGTTCCGTTGTGTTACAGTGAAGGTATTGTGAAGAAGTATTAAATGTCGCTAATAAAATCTACAACTTTGTCTGTGCCTGTAAAAGAGTTTGAGGTGATTATTTTTCTGTCAAGGACGAAAATATGTCGTGGTGTAAAGTGCATAAGTTAGAATTAAAAGTTAATAATAGCCATGATTTACAAACACAATGTGACTCTAAAAGATACATCGAACATCTGAAATTGTTCCGAGATTCGACTTCGGATCAGTCTAGTTTTTATTATGACTTGTGTCTGATGCTGACGTGTGCAAATATTCCGTTCGATAAGCTTGAGAATACACATTTTAAATACTTCATTGAAAAGTAGGCCTATATGTGTAGAAAATTGCCGAGTACATCCGCTATTGTAACAATACACTACCCCATTATCACCTGGCTTAGTTCCCATATGAGTCATGTCTTACTGGTGTTACTTATGAGGTTCAAACCTGTCTTCGGACAGTTGACTAAACAACAAAAACAACAACACCGACAACAAAAACAACAAAACATAAACAACAACAAAACATAAAAACATAATCAACAATCAACAACAAAAAACAAAAACAACAACACAAAAACAAAAACACAAAAACGAAAACACAAAAACAAATACACAAAACACAAAAACAAAAAACAAAAGCAGAAAAAAACACAAAAAACGAAACACAAAAACAAAACCACAAAAACAAAAAAAAAACACAAAAACGAAAACACAAAAAAACAAAAACAACAACAATTTCATCATTAAAATAGATTGGTTCACAGATGTTGATTAGCTAACTAAATAGGTAATTACTGCAATAACTGGCTAGCTAACTAAATAGATGACTAAATTTCTGATTCATCCATAGCTAACTTTATCACTAAAACAGACTGATTCACAGACAGATTGCGTGGCTGACTGAATATCTGGTCCATTCATTGACTGTCTGACCGACATAATGACTATCTAGATGAATGAATTACGTATTGGTTTTACGGCTGAATAACTAAAATAAATTGATTCACAGACAGATTGACTAGCCGCAAGATTAACCGATTGACTCATAAACTGCCTGACAGACATGATATGGTGATTGTCTAGCTAACTGAATTAAGTGTTGATTCACAGGTGAATAACTAAAACAGACTGATTCACAGACAGATTGACTAGCTGAGTGAATAACTGATTAAATCATTAACTGTCCGACATATATAATGATTGTATAGTTAACTGAATTAAGTGTTGATTCACAGGTGAATAACTAAAACAGACTGATTCACAGACAGATTGACTAGCTGAGTGAATAACTGATTAAATCATTAACTGTCTGACATATATAATGATTGTATAGTTAACTGAATTAAATGTTGATTCACAGCTGAATAACTAAAACAGACTGATTCACAGACAGATTGACTAGCTGACTGAATAACTGATTAAATCATTAACTGTCTGACATATATAATGATTGTATAGTTAACTGAATTAAGTGTTGATTCACAGCTGAATAACTAAAACAGACTGATTCACAGACAGATTGACTAGCTGACTGAATAACTGATTAAATCATTAACTGTCTGACATATATAATGATTGTATAGTTAACTGAATTAAGTGTTGATTCACAGGTGAATAACTAAAACAGACTGATTCACAGACATTGACTAGCTGACTGAATAACTGATTCATTAATTAATTGTCTGACATATATAATGATTGTCTAGCTAACTGAATTAAGTGTTGATTCACAGGTGAATAACTAAAACAGACTGATTCACAGACAGATTGACTAGCTGACTGAATAACTGATTCATTAATTAATTGTCTGACATATATAATGATTGTCTAGCTAACTGAATTAAGTGTTGATTCACAGGTGAATAACTAAAACAGACTGATTCACAGACAGATTGACTAGCTGACTGAATAACTGATTCATTAATTAATTGTCTGACATATATAATGATTGTCTAGCTAACTGAATTAAGTGTTGATTCACAGGTGAATAACTGAAACAGACTGATTCACAGACAGATTGACTAGCTGACTGAATAACTGATTAATTAATTAATTGTCTGACATATATAATGGTTGTCTAGCTAACTGAATTAAGTGTTGATTCACAGGTGAATAACTAAAACAGACTGATTCACAGACAGATTGACTAGCTGACTGAATAACTGATTAATTAATTAATTGTCTGACATATATAATGATTGTCTAGCTAACTGAATTAAGTGTTGATTCACAGGTGAATAACTAAAACAGACTGATTCACAGACAGACTGACTAACCGACTGAGTAATTGGTTAATTCATTAACTGCTGACAGATATAATGATTGTATAGCTAACTGAATTAAACGTTGATTCACAGGTGAATAACTAAAACAGACTGATTTACAGACAGATTGACTAGGTTAGCCGACGGAATAACTGATTAATTCATTATCTGCTTGACAAACATAATGACTGCCTAACTGGATTAAATGTTGATTCACAGTTGAATAATCAAAACAGACTGATTCACAGACAGATTGACTAGCCTACTGAATAACTGATTGATTCATTATTTGCTTGACAGACATAGTCTAATGATTTACTAGCTAACTGAATTAAGTATTGATTCATGGCTGATAATTGAATTAGATTGATTCACAGACAGACTGACTAGGATAGCCGACTGAATAACTGAATGATTCATTTACTGATAGTTTGATTGACTGACTGAGAGTAAATCTTTGAATTGCTGACTGCTTGCTGAAATGACCGACTGAATCATTAATCGATTCTGTCTAATTGATCCACTTTGCAAACGACTGGCTTACAGACTTAATAGCTACTGAAGTAACTAACAACAGAACACTGCAATCTTTTAATACCAAGAGAGTATAGATAGAATCCTTCTGTATGTACGTATATAGTGGGTGGGTACAGGAAGTTGTAAGGAATCGAAGTGAATTCCATGTTGCCGTTCTCTTAATTTTTTAAAATGGGTACCTGAAACTCTTCTAGTCTATTGATGTTACATTTGGAAAGTGTTATTTCACATGATCATCGCTTCCTTATAATAACAAGTTCGCTAATTGCGATGCGGATATACCAGCAGCACTGATGTGACCCGTAGGCATTGGCCCTCGTTTTCAACGGTCCATGTACAAGTAAAAACTCGGAATATAAAACTGAAGGTACTTCAGAGGTTATGTGCAAACAACTACTATAACTAAGGCAGTTATCTTCATGGACGGGTATGTAGTGGGCCATTACAACAACAATTCCAGCTTAATGAGAGTTAATGTGTAAACATTCATGTGTGCTTTAAATCCCTGTGTAGGGATGAGAAAAGTAGATACCATGGACAAAAGTATTTAGCCTATTATTAAAATCGAAAGTAGCTTTCGAAAATGAGTTTCAGATCGCAGCTACATTACACCTGTTCTCCTTACACGTCAACTTCTTATTTTCCTGGCTCATTCTCATCTCTCTCTTACTTTATTCCATCTAAACATTCTCGTCCTCACTTTCTAATATTACCTCTCGCTCATGCTAATTATCCCCTCCAGCCCATCCTAATTTTCACTTCTTGCATTTCCTAATCTTCCCTTCTGCCAATTCTACTTTTCCTTCTCCTGCTCTTCTTACAATTTCCTTCTCTCCTTGTCATATTTCCCCTCTCCTTCTTGCTACATTTCTTCTCATGCTCTTCCTACTTGTCCCCTCATGCTCTTCCTACTTGTCCCCTCATACTCTTCCTACTTGTCCCCTCATGCTCTTCCTACTTGCCCCTAATGCTCTTCCTACTTGTCCCCTCATACTCTTCCTACTTGTCCCCTAATGCTCTTCCTACTTGTCCCCTCATACTCTTCCTACTTGTCCCCTAATGCTCTTCCTACTTGTCCCCTAATGCTCTTCCTACTTGTCCCCTCATACTCTTCCTACTTGTCCCCTAATGCTCTTCCTACTTGTCCCCTCATACTATTCCTACTTGTCCCCTAATGCTCTTCCTACTTGTCCCCTCATGCTCTTCCTACTTGTCCCCTCATGCTCTTCCTAATTGTCCCCTCATACTCTTCCTACTTTTCCCATCATGCTCTTTCTACTTATCCCCTCCAGCTCTTCCGACTTACAACCTCCAGCACTTCCTAATTATTCCTCTTGCCCTTCCTACTTTTCCCTTCCTGCCCTTTCTAATTTTTCTCTCCTGCTCTTCTTATTTATCTCCTCCTGTCTTTCCTACTTTTCCCTTCCTGCCCTTTCTAATTTTTCTCTCCTGCTCTTCTTATTTATCTCCTCCTGTCTTTCCTACTTTTCCCTTCCTGCCCTTCCTAATTTTTCCCTCCTCCCTTCCTATTTATACCCTCCTGACCTTCCTACTTATTTCCTTTCTACCCTTCCTATTTATCCTTCTTTTCCCTTCCTGCCCTTCCTAATTTTTCCCTCCTCCCTTCCTATTTATACCCTCCTGACCTTCCTACTTATTTCCTTTCTACCCTTCCTATTTATCCTTCTTTTCCTTCCTGCCCTTCCTAATTTTTCCTCCTCCCTTCCTATTTATACCCTCCTGACCTTCCTACTTATTTCCTTTCTACCCTTCCTATTTATCCTTCTTTTCCCTTCCTGCTCTTCCTAATTTTTCCTCCTACCCTACCTACTTTTCTCCTCCTCTTCCTACTTATCCCCTCCAACCCTTCCGACTTACTCCCTAATTATTCCTGTCCTGCCCTTCCTAATTTTTTTTTCCTCCTGCCATTCCTATTATTTTATACCCTCTGTCCTTCCACTTACACCCTCCTGCACTTCCTATTTACCAGCTCCTGCCCTTCCTACTTATTCCCCCTGCCCTTCCTATTTATTCCTCCTGCCCTTCCTACGTATGCCCTCCTGCCCTCCTATTTTATTTCCTACTGCCCTTCCCACTTATTCCCTCCTGCCCTTCCTACTTATTCCTCCTGCCCTTCCTACTTATTCCCTCCTGCCCTTCCTACTTATTCCCTCCTGCCCTTCCTACTTATTCCCTCCTGCCCTTCCTACTTATTCCTCCTGCCCTTCCTACTTATTCCCTCCTGCCCTTCCTACTTATTCCTCCTGCCCTTCCTACTTATTCCCTCCTGCCCTTCCTACTTATTCCCTCCTGCCCTTCCTACTTATTCCTCCTGCCCTTCCTACTTATTCCCTCCTGCCCTTCCTACTTATTCCTCCTGCCCTTCCTACTTATTCCCTCCTGCCCTTCCTACTTATTCCCTCCTGCCCTTCCTACTTATTCCCTCCTGCCCTTCCTACTTATTCCCTCCTGCCCTTCCTACTTATTCCCTCCTGCCCTTCCTACTTATTCCCTCCTGCCCTTCCTACTTATTCCCTCCTGCCCTTCCTACTTATTCCCTCCTGCCCTTCCTATTTATTTCCTCCTGCCCTTCCTACTTATGCCCTCCTGCCCTTCCTACTTATTCCCTCCTGCCCTTCCTACTTATTCCCCCTTGCCCTTCCTACTTATTCCCTCTTATCCTTCCCACTTATTCCCTCTTTCCCATCCCTACTTACTCCTCCTGCCCTTCAAATGTATCGCCTCTTACCCTTCCTATTTATCCCCTCCTATCTTTCCTCTTATTTCCTACTGCCCTTTCTACTTATGCCTTCCTCCCCTTCCCACTTATTTCCTCTTGCCCTTCCCACTTATTCCCTCTTGCCCTTCCTACTTATTCTCTCCTGTCCTTCCTATGTACTCCTCCTGCTCTTCCTACTTATCCTCTCCTGCCCTTTCTACTTAGGGAGAGTCGGGTAGTATCGGACATCAGGTATTATCGGACAGTGCGTTTCTTTCATCTACCAGCATATGGTAGTACCTGAATGACATGGTTACGTTTCTCTATGCAACATCACAGAAACGTAACCATGTCAATCAGGTACTATCATCGTGTGGTAGATGAAAGAAATTCACTGTCCGATATTACCCGATGTCCGATACTACCCGACTCTCCCCTATCCCCTCCTGCTCTACCTAATTATCTTCTTCTGCTTCTTCTACGTATCCTTTTCTGTTATTTTTAGTTTCTCCCTCCTATCCTTCTTACTCATCCCCTCCTGCTCTCTCTGCTTTCACCCTCGTGTTCTCTCTCGTGTTTCTTCTTCTTCCTCCTCTTCTTCTTCTTCTTCTTCTTCTTCTTCTTCTTCTCGTCCTACTATTCTCATATTGCTCTTTTATGTTTTCTCCTATTCTCTCGTGTATTCATATTTCTGCTCTTTCTTGTCTTTATATTCCTGTTCTTTTTCACATTTTTCCTTCCGTTCATAATTTCTTTCTGTAAAAGTGGAAAGCAGCGCAATTGTATGTTACATGTAAGTTCTTACCAATGTATGCTTCATCCGTTACTTTAAGATTTTTCCATAGGATTTAAAATGGACTCTTGTTAACCCAACAAGTGACGTGGCTATGAATTTGGAGCGTCAATTGTAAATCTGTACATTCGTGTACAAAATGCTACATTGTGGAAGAAACAAAATTTATAGTACATACGTTATAGGCTATTTTACAACCGTGTGTTGGAAAAGTGACGTAAAACTCAGTAGGTAGACTATATCACTTATAATGTGCATGGTGCAAAATTGCAACTCTCCACAATTAAATCTGCATTGATGTTAATGTTTTTCGTATCGCAGTTTTACTCCTGGTTGACTGTTAGAGAAGCCCTATGGTCTTAACTCTGCCAGGTTAAATAAAACCAGTATTATTATTATTATTATTATTATTATTATTATTATTATTATTATTATTAGTTACTTACTTACAAATGGCTTTTAAGGAACCCGGAAGTTCATTGTCGCCCGCACATAAGCTCACTATATCGGTCCTTATCCTCAGCAAGATTAATCCAGTCTCTACCATCATATCTCACCTCCCTCAAGTACATTTTTATATTATCCTTCCATATACTTCTCGGCCTCCCAAAGGTCTTTTTCCATCCGGCCTCCCTATTAACACTCTATATGCATTTCTGGATTCGTCCATACGTGCTACTTGTCTTGCCCATCTGAAACGTCTGGAATTAATATTCCTAATTATGTCAGTACCTCTGATTGAGGTTCTGGCTGATATGTAGGCCTATATCTTTTATCAGGCAGTACATCTCACTTGACGATATGTGTCAGAGGAAGAACAATTGTTTATATGCATCTGAAGTCTGATTAGTGGAATATGTAGCTAATCGGTGATATATGCATTGGAGGGGGAAAGAAACTGGCCACCCTACCCCATTATCTCCTGGCCTAGTTGCTTCATGAGTGATGCCTTATCGGTATTACTTATGAGGTTCAAATCTGTCTTCGGACAGTTGACTAAACAACAACAATAATAAGTCAGGTGAAGAATACAATGCGTGCAGTTCTACGTTGTGTAACTTTCTCTATTCTTCTGTAACTTCATTCTTCTTAGCCCCAAATATTTTCGTAAGCACCTTATTCTCAATCACCCTTAACCTATGTTCCTCTCTCAGAGTGAGAGTCCAAGTTTCACAACCATACAGAACAACCGGTAATATAACTGGTTTATAAATTCTAACTTTCTGAATTTTTGAGAGAAGGCTGGATGATAAAAGCTTCTCAACCGAATAATAACAGGCATTTCCCACATTTATTCCGCAATTTATTTCCTTCCGAGTGTCATTTATATTTGTTACTGTTGCTGCGACATAATTCAAGTTTTCCACCTTTTCAAAGGATAAATTTCCAATTTTTATAGTTCCATTTTGTACTATGTTCTGGTCACGAGACATAATCATATAGAAGAAACTCGGCTAATTCCGTAGTACGGGTAATTCCGCTGTACTGCATATATGATTTTACTATGGCTTTACAATAGCGTGAACGTAAGTTTTGACAGGCTGTCAACAGGAGGCATGTCCTATGCAGTACTATAGAAAAAATCAAGAATATTGGTCGACACTTCTGTCGGCAATACAGTGAAACATCGAAAGTTGGCTGTTTTCCGTGTTTTGCTACACAGCTGTGAAGAATGTGAGCATTGTTACATACGAGTATAAATTGTTCCTTTTATGTTACTTTTATAATGTATTTCATAATTACTTACGACTGCGGAATTAGCCAAGTCCTATTGCAGATTTATCCGTATTGTTGCGGAATTACCTGAGTTGTTCTTTTTCAACTGTAATGTATGTACAACTAAATATATTTGCATTTTAATAGGTCCCTTTATCTCATTTGGTAATGAAAGGTTTCGTCCATGTCTACATACCTTGATAATATTTTTCAATAAACATTTTGATAAAAGTATGATAGATTTACTTCTTAATATTGCGGAATTAGCCGAGTCTCCCCTACTTTGTCTTTTCGGGATTTAGCTACTTCCAAATCTATCTCTTTACTTGCTTCAAGTAAAATACTCGTGTTTTCCTAATAATAATAACAACAACAACAACAATAATAATAATAATAATAATGATAATAATAATAATAATTTAATAATTATTAATTAATTAATTAATTAATTTATTGATATTTATGTGCTGGACAACAGCCAGTGACCAATAAAAGTCCAGCACAGTGATAGTATTAATACATTAAAATGAACAACTATGGTACAAATTAAATACTTGAGTTAATAACAAAATAAAGAACATAGATTACAATAATTAATTTACAAGAATTGAAACTATAAAATATTAGGGAAAGGAGTTGATTCACACTACCAATTTGTGTATAAGGATTATGCAAATAATATTAGCAAAGACAATGCCATATTCTAATACTTCTATACATTGAATGGATCGAAATCGCCTACATGTAAGTTGGCATGTTTAATACATCTGGAGACCGGCGAGGATGATTTAGAATTTCTAATATAGAAGAGTTTGTGATGTCTCATGTCCTTCATAGGAATACGAAGGCTGACACTGTTTAAGAAAGATTGACAATTAATGTCACCTTTAAGGACCTTACATAAGAATAAGTAATCGAGATCATGACGTCTGCCATACAGGCTTCGACATTTAAAGTGCTCGCATTTTTGATCATAGTTATACTCAGACTTATTAGGCAGGAATCGGTACGAACATAATTAAATAAATTTTCATTGAATATTTTCCAGTTTTTGCCGAATCAGAACTAGTAATAGAGTTCCAAACTACAGATACAGTACATATTCGAGTTCCGATCTCACTAATGTATAGTAGGCCGTATAGTATTAAAAGAGAGTCAGGTAAATAATAATAATAATAATAATAATAATAATAATAATAATAATAATAATAATAATAACAATAACAATAACAACAATAATAATAATAATAATAATAACAACAACAACAACAATAATTAATGGTAACATTTTATAATTGACTGCATTTTAGCCTATGTTCTCCCATAAGTGACAAACAACATGATTCTGGAACAGGAACTCGAGAGACTCTCGCATGAAATTATTTTATGAAGTCGATGATTAATTTTTTTAGCGTATGGAGTTACTTTGCTTTAATTTTTAGCCATCGCAGGAATTTCTTAATTTTTTTCACGTCGTTATTTTATTTTCAAAGCTCCAGGCTCTGTTGCTCGTCCCTAGACGCGAGTGTAATTACGGGACCGAGGAATAATTAACGCTTATGGTCCACTGAGCTGTCTCTCCGTAAGTGGATGTTAAACGTTACGTCGGCAATTTCCAGGCTCTTTGTAACCATGCATTACAACGTCTGGCTGTGATATTAAATGAAGTCTCGCTGGCTGCGGCGATGAAATGTTAAACCCCACCTTCTTCAATCTCTCAGATAGGCAGAAAAAAATTACATTTTGGGATGCGTTTATTACGTTGCTATCAAAAGACTTCATAACTTCTTTTATTAACTTTCTGCGATGCAATTCCTGTTATTATTGGCACATTGAAGTACCTGCGTTAATTTTATATAGATTTTTATTTCCTATTCTCATCCTTTCCAATGGCTTAGCTTCTAGTTTATTGTATTATCTTTTACTCCATTTTTACTCCTCAGGACATGCTCTATAAAACTCTTCCGAGAATAAGGAATAAGAGCAATTCATGTAATTATGAAGTCAAGCAACAAAACGTCACACACAAAATGATACGATCTAGGCAACTGATGTTTAAATATTAAGGTTTTCGTCAATTTATAAGCAAATATGCACACTTTTCTGTCCCCCTTGAAACTACTGTATCAAGTAGGAAATAGAGGTTATTGAATTCGACAATAAATTTAAATTACACTAAAGTCTCGTTTAATCGAATTTGATGGACGAAAATTCGGTTTAACCGGAATCATAGGCGATTTATAGACCTATAGTTTATTATAGTAGATACTGTACATGTTAAAAGAACAACTTCATTTTAAAGTAAACTAAACATTTTTCAAACATAGGCCTTCGTACATCTATTGTGCTACTGTGTGTATACTGTGCACAGAAATGAGAAAGTATACTAAACATTTTTCAAACATAGACCTTCGTATATGTACTGTACTGATGTGTGTAGCCTATAATGTGCATAGAAATGAGAAAGTATATTTAATAATGATAATAATAATAATAATAATAATAATAATAATAATAATAATAATAATACCGACATTATGTTGAATTCTTTATTTGTTGTACCTCAAACGATAACGTAGATAGGAATTCGATTTTCGTCACAAGCACTGGATTTGTACCTTATCTCAGATTCATCCTTTATTTTCTTAAGCCACAGATTTGCTCGCTTCATGCTCACTTCATGATGAGAAAGTGCCGATAATTTTGAAGTCTTGTGTTGACTTACATTTTGTCTCTCAAGAGAAGGCGGAGCTGGTGAAGGCCACAGTCGAGGATAGTGACATTACAGCTATGAATAGAGAAAGTAATTAGTAGGGCATTCGAAAAGTAATGGCAACACAGTTACGGTTTCACACTAAATAAATTTGTTTAGGTTACTTTTGACATTACATGCTTCAAATATAGTGTCTTGCCATATCGACAATACATTGCCAAATTCTTGGAAGACAGTGTACTCAATCTGCAGCAGAATTTTTGGATATCTCTCTAACTGATCAATCTAAAACTCTTCGGATGTCAACTCTTGATTGAAAGCGAATGCCTCGCTTTCACCCAATTTGCAATAGTTCAGTATGGTAGGACTTCTCTCCCATAGACATTGAGTTGAATCTTTTTCTCTTGCAACTTGGATTTTTATGAAGCACCTTTGTTCATACCTTTAAGTCTGTATTTTTTACTAATAATTAGACTTCGTGGAATTGCCACGAGAATCGTAAGGTTTACTACGCACGCGGTATAGACTGTAGGAGAAGGGCCGTGCAACGGATGGAGTTAGCCTCTGATGTAAACACTGAACAGTATACTGCGCTTACAATAAAACCTGTATCCTGCGTTCAAGAAATATAATGAATGACCATTGAAGTGGGTAATGTCTAAACATGTAAATACACAATTATTTTGTAGTGAGATATATTAACTCTTAAAATTTAATGTAATATACTCACATCATCCTTGAATATGTGCATTGCAATAAAGAGTTACGTACATTTTGAGCGACTGCAAACTGAACCTCCTCCGATGATCACTCAAACAGTTTTTATATTGGGAAAATGTACGTTCAACAACACACGATGTAATACGTGCATATTTGAAGAACGGAAAGTCACTACTTTTTAGTACACAAACTTCAGACGTCTTGTCGTGACCTGATAGTATTTATAATACGAAGTTGTGAATAGGCAGAAGTTTTTAGCAATAATATTTCTCAACTTAAATTCACTTTTTCTGAAATTAGTGAATTGTTATTTTGGATAACGGTTTGTGATACTTTATACACTATATTAAGGGCTTCTGAGAGTTGTAGTTTAGACGATTCTAACAGGGTGATGCTTTTGGACACGATTTTAAAATTAGAATCAGTGAACAGAATATCTTCCAATAACTATTCAGAAGACAATGATTTTACAGCTGCAACAGCGGAACTGTCTGTGCTATCCAATGCATCAATTACCTCCATTACTTTGCCGTAATGTTCTGCATAATAATTAACAGCATCCAACCACGTTTTCCAACGGGTCAAGACTGGCTGCGGGGGTAAGGGTATTCCAGGGCAATTATTTGGTACAGCAACACTCTCATTGTAATATGTTTGATTGAATTCTTTTCTGCACTGAACATAATATGTTAAGCTTTGACTATTCCAACCACAGTAATGGAGAAACAAGTGCTTACTTAGGTATACATTAGCTGTAGCTGCTCTATTTGGACCGGTCACAACTCTTAACATGAATTGCTTTACTACGAGACCGGGCGGTCGCTCACCTCCTCTATACTACAGTACATCGGCAACCTGATAGCGTGGTGCGTGTGGCAATTCAACGAAGTCTACTAATAATAATAGAAGAAAAGAGCACAAATGTGCATTAGATAGCCTAGCAGAAATATTGTCCTCTTAGTGCATTTACTAAAGTGGTAACTTTCACATTCTTTGTTGCACAAAAAAAAAACACAAACACATACGCACCCTGGCACGCACGCACGCACACACACAGTGTAGGTGATTTATGAAAGCTTGAGTGTGTACACAGCTTGTGATAGTCCAGTTTCTATTCGTCATTGCGTCAGTTGAATAAAATTCGGGATTGTTTTCTGACCGTTTTCTTCGTCTGATTTGTATCAATTCTGCTTCTTGCTGGACAGATGACAGCTGAAGCCTGGCTCTTAAATCCTCCATAAGGAAAGTCTCTCGTGCTAATTCATAGGCCAGTCGAGACGGTGCCATTTTTGAAATGCCTAGCGTCCTTTTTAGAAACCTGGCTTTGACATTTTCGATGAAGTTCAGATCGGATACTGTCAATAAATTGTTCCCAAATTAAATCCAGCCTGTACCAAAGTACTGGCAGTACTTTGGCATAGAATAAATTTATGGCAATGTTCAAAGACAGTCTGGTGGGCTCATTAATATCGTATATACTTCCGATGGTTCCTGATGGCTTCTCTGTTGTTTGGTTTCTAAACGAGGTTGCTGTAATCTGGAGTGATATCCCTAAATACTTAAATGAATTTACAACTTTCAGCTCCTCTCCTTTGTAGATTATCTTGTCGCCAGCTGCAATTTTCCCTCCTCCTCCAAAAACCATTTGCACAGTATTGCTTGTGTTGACTGTAAGGCTGTTGTCTTCCGCGTATTTCTTAAGTTCGTTCATAGTCGCTTGAAGTTCTTCTCTGTTGCGCGAGCCTATATTACTATGTCGTCTTCTCACAGGTACATTACTACCGCTGGGTTCTGTATGATACTTATGATGTCAACTGTGGCTAGGTTGAATAATAGGGTCTCCTTGTAAGACTCCATTAGTTTGCACTATGGGAGCTGAGGTTGTCTTGCCAGCTTGAATTCTTACTTCGTTGTAGACGAGAAGATTGTTAATAATTACTGTCAGTGCATTTTCATTTCCGATCAAGTTTTCTAATTTCTTGAGTAATGTTACTCTATTAAATAGGTCGAAGGCCTTGGTGAAATCAATAAATTCTGTATAAAATTTCCCTTTTTGTAGCCTTAATGAATCTTGTATGCTGTCCATCAGATTTCTGACTGCGTGTAGAGTTCCCTTTCCTTTCATGAAGCCTAATTGCTGTTCAGGAATGAACGTCTCTGTTTGTACGACGAGTTTATTGGTGAGGATCTTAGCGTAAATCTTGTAGATGTTATTTTCAAGGACGATTGCTCTGTACGAGTTTGGGTCCTCCTTCTTCCCCTTCCCTGCATTTTTACTACAAATCAGAAACAGCCACTGTATTAAAAAAATATGGCTACTTCGAGACTTTCAATATTGCAAATTTATGAAACAATCGCTGCTCTATTTCTATCACATAGTACACTATCTACCAGAAAGTAATTGTGCACTGTTTTTGTCCCTTTAGAACCTCTTGGTACCACCTCTTGTTGCTATAACAGCAGCCACCCTGTCAGGCATGCTCTCCACTAGTTTGTGTAGGATATCCACTGGACTGCGTCGCCATTTCTCTTGCAACATGGCACTCAGTTGGACAGTGGAAGCTGGCCGCATCTCCCGAGACCTCAATCGCCGGTCCAATTCGTCCCAAAGGTGCTCAATGGGATTGAGATCAGGACTCTGTGCAGGCCAGTCCAACCGGTGAACATTATTGTCTGCATACCACTGTATAGTAGTCGCCAAAACATGGGGCCAACTTCCATTGTCCATGTTGCAAAAGGAATGGCGATGCATTCCACTGGATATCCTATACAAACTAGTGGAGAGCATGCCTGACAGGGTGGTTGCTGTTATAGCAACAAGAGGTGGTACCACGAGCTTCTAAAGTGGCAAAAGCAGTGCCCAATTACTTTTTGGTAGATAGTGTACAAGATTTCAATCGTCACCGCTAGGAGCACTGTTTTACACCATTGCTGCCATTACTATCGAACACTCTAGTTATTTCACTCTTAAGAAACTTCATCATTAATAAATCCATAGGTTATAGCCTACGTTGGACATACACTCACAAGTGTGACACCCTGCGTCGTAATACACGTGCACCGCCATGAAAGTAATAGAAAGAGTCAAGTGACAGTACGTTATTTTAGAAGAGCCTTGCAAAATAGCGAAACGAGTCAGTGACCCAGAGGGAAGGTCTACAGTCGCAATGGTCAGTCACTTGCTACAGAAATCCCGCGCTCTCCATCTTGATTATGAACAAACGCTTTAGTATGGTCCAGCTAAACATGGGATCCAGGAAAAAAACTACTTACAGTATATCACACACTGTAATATCTTGGTTTGATATTAACATTTTTCCCCAGTACGCCTATATTATTAATTTTCATGGATGAAATTATTATTTACTTTTCTATTAATTTTCATATTTATTTATTCAATAATAAAAAGTCAACATAAAGCTTTATATAAAAGTATCCCGGAAGAGAAAATCTCGTGTTCGGAGGCAGTTCATTTTTGGTAACAGAAGTATTACACAAACGACACGTAATTCACAAAAATAAAGCCCCTGTTATTTCTAAACCAAAAATTTAAAATTCTAATACCGAAATCAAATTCTGAAGAGGAGTAGAAAGACAATAACACAGATAATTCACAAAACTATCAAATTTGTAGACTAACATTTAAAGGCTATGATGAGATTCTTAAGAAGTACATACAGGTGATAATAATAAGTTAATAACTAATAACTGAGATAATTTATATAATTTCAGAGTGAAAAAAGATGATGTTGAAAATGGTGACTGATTAATATTAGTAGGCCTATTACTAACATTAGTAGCAGATCATATTGATACAGTAACAAAAATAAAATTTAGAGTAATAATATGCTTAGGGGAGAAATAAACTTGCATTATAATACACGATACACAAGGACAAGACGTAAATCTGCCATATGAGCTGTTTAATTCTGGATTTGAAAATTTACTTACTAAAAGTACCCAATTCTGAATGAAGCAGTAGGCCTATTATAGAATTATGGGGACGTGGACCATAATTTGTACTATAGCTGTAAACAAGAAAATGTGAAGTATTTAGATTCAACTAGAGTAAAGGTTTCAGTGCGTCTTGTGCTATTTATAATCATGTGATTGAGCTACAAAATTCGTTTGAGTTTTATGTTAGAATTTTATTAAGGAGTATTTATATTTTTGGTCAATACTATATATATTAAACTCAGAACGGATCAAATTTAATGGATAATCTATCAGTCTTTTCAAAGAAGTTTTAATTATACGTTTTTATAACAGAATTAGAGGAACAAGAGCTGCTTTTATAATGCCATCCCATCATTTAGCCTATACTGTATCTTAGATAATAGATTCAATTACAGCCACATAAACCGTAGGTAAGATGTAAGTAGGCAAGAAATGGCGAAGATTTACAAATTTGTAAATTATTTTGCGGAGTCTGTTACATAAAAATAGGATGGGCCCTATGTATGTTTCATTTTAAGTATAATCAACAGTAATTCCCAGGTATTTCACACCTACTGGTTCTTTCAAGCAAGGGCATTTACAGGTCGTAGGACGTCTACAATTTGACATATGAATTGTTAGTTTTAAAGGAGATATTTTGACTTGCAAAGGAAATCTCACTATTATCCAGGAATGGGCCGTGAATGCCTCACAACACATAAAATGACAAAGAATAAAGTATTGCATATCATTTTCCACATTTTTAGTTTATATAATAGAAATGCGGGAATGTTTAATGGAAATGCGTATTCGAATCTCTCTTTCTTTTATTAGTCTAGAAGAAAGCCCTTAAAACCATTGACGTAGGCAAGATGGTTACGTTACAGAGACATATACACACACGCGTCTTTAACGCAAATGTTATTACAGAATGAATTTTTTGCTTCATGTTATTTGCGTGCTGAGTTATGAAATATGTTTATGTAATTTTAATTGCTTGCCATAAAATGTAAATTAGAAGAATTCGACCTTGGAAAACCCAAGTCTTTTAATAAAGTTAAAGACAAACAACATATAAATTTACATCTTAATTTTCAAAATAATATAAAGATTGTTTTTAGTGTAAGTCACTTAAGGGAATATGTATCTAAGAAGACAGGAATCATAGATGACAGGTTGATATTGAAGTATACAGGACGTGTCCGAAATGTCTTTTAAACGTGTTTTCTGCTTAGAATACTTACATACTTAGCTATAAGAGAATACATTCTGCAATGAATCGGAATTATTAGGCAAAGTTTAGAGAGATTATTCTTATTATTGATTTTACGCGTTTGACAACAATTCCTTCTCTTTGAAATCTGAAGTGTTGTCATTCATAGAAGCTCACTGTAACTCTTTTTGTAATATTAATTCTGTAGGAATTTAGTCAAGAATAATAAGGAGGTTATCACTATCAATCGTTAAGTATTGAAGAATGGACACTTCTTAACCTTGTAATTCTACGAACGTAAATACCTGACTGAATTCGTATTGAGAAGTATGAAAAATTCTATATGTAATAATTTAGGTTAGTGTTAAGGAGACTATTACACTGTTATTACGTCATACTACTTCTGACCAATAAAACAGTACGGAATGACGTGTTTCAGCCAGTCACAGCTGCTTAACCTACAATTTTATCACCTCCCTAGAATTTGTTTATTTTTACCATCTCTCTAGCATTTGTTTCTTTGTTTCCTAACATTGTACTTTCAATAATTGTACCTTTTAAAATGATACATTTTTATTTCATCATTCTTAATTAAAACTTTTCTATAATTTATCTTATTTATATTATTTAGGTTATGTTATATCTTCTTCTGTATGAGATTATGGATAGTCATGTATCAGAGACTGTTTAATATATATTGATAAATGACGTGGAATGCAACTGTTTTAATAAAATGAAACTGAATCAACAAAGACTTCTTGACTAGTATAATCGTCGATAGAGTTCATTGAAGATTGTATAGATGGCATAACTGGTAACAATGGAACAGTGAGCTGGAGGCACCACTCATTGCTTTAAAAGCGTGACGCGAATGCTGAGCGCCTGAGCGTATTGCTATCTCTTTCTAACAGAATGTTGTCCTTGTTTCTCTTGCAGTGAATGCTATCGTACACAATAACGGTATTTTTATTGTTTACTGCTCATGTGCAACATGAGCCTCACGAAAGACTCATTGAAACACATTAGTTAGAAAGAGAGAGCAATACCTCACCAACATGGCGTCTACAGTCACGCTTTCAGACAGGAAAGAGCATTGCGGTGGTGTCTCCAGTTTAGTATAGAGCTCACTGCAATGGAACAGCTCATCATAACACACTATTGTCATCTATCGGGTTATTTGTAATGATCAGATGGTACAATAATACATTTTCAAGACAGCAAGCATTTTAGCAAGTCAATTAATATTTTATTGTATTAGGGTACTTAATTTATTCTAATCTTTATATAATTACTTTCTTCTAATCGTGTAATAGTCAATTAAATCTCACTCGAGTTTCGGTTTTCTCTAGATAATTCAAAACTTTTAGTAAGATTACTGTACATGATTTTTCACTCAGTACAAACGTCACTGGTTCATTTGTTAGTTTGTTCTATGTAATAAAAGGATCATAAAATTTTGTTTGTTTCTAGCAGTCAATCTCCATCATGTCCTTTTGACTTCATATAAAGATAAATTAATTTTTATTAATATAATAATAATAATAATAATAATAATAATAATAATAATAATAATAATAATAAATTTATTGGTCATTAAATATAAGTTTTACATTAGTATATCCTGACATGATAAGAGGGTAAAAATATAATAATATAATAATAATAATAATAATAATAATAATAATAATAATAATAAAATTCTTTATTTATACTGGCAGAGTTAAGGCCATAGGGCCTTCTCTTACACTCTATACCAGGTCACAAAGTATACAAGCAGTTAAAATTTAACAAAAAGTTAAAGAACAGAATACTAACATATTACAAAAAAATAATAATAATAGCATAATAAAATCGACACTAAACAACATGAAAATAATACCATAATAGAAAAAAGAAGGTAAATACATTGGAATATAGTAAAAGCAACTCATTTAGTACAAATAGTTAATATGGAAAACGTAAGGAAGAATATAACAAATAGAATGTAATGAAATAACAATAAAAACGAAAAGAAATATATAGGGTGAACATTGGTAATTTCGTGATAATTTCATGAAAACTAATTTAAAATGCAAATGTGTAAATATATCCTTATTCCGATTTTTTCATCTAAAAGACGATAACTTGCTGTACAAATCTGGAGACATAAAAGATTGGATACGTTCTTGAATATGTGCAAAAACCACTTTTACAACTTAAGCTGAAAGGTTGGTTATTTCGTGATAACCTTGGTAATTTCGTGATATTGCATTGACTATTTCGTTTATATGACGTCATTCCATTTTCGACCAATGAAGTGTAATGAAATTTTGAATTCCAACCAATCATAGTCAGACTTTGCGATAATTTCTGCAGCTAGATTTATCGCTATCAATTTATCGCATGGTCGTTCTTTTGTTTAGTCGTTGTCGCCAACTGTTTCCCTGTAAATTGATGATCATGAATACATTAAGATGCAACTACACGGTTAAACTTTTCTTTCAACTTTAAAGCAATGAATGCAAGATTGATATTTAATATTAATTACTATATTTACGCAGTGAAGACCACGTTCAAAACAGCGCACCATGTAGACACAAAATCTTTATGCATCTTAATTGAACGTACGTTTTACACTTGATTCTTTCAATATTCTTCCCAGATTGAACGCATACGCGATTGAAATATTGAACTGTGTAGATGCAGCTTTAGTCCCGTTACACACTACAGCGAGAATGCGTTTGTCGAGCTATAAAAATGCTTTCGTGTAGCACTCATTGTAAGTAACGGTCGAAACCAGGCACAGCTGACATTGATCCTGCTTCCACAGATAACATAACCTATAAAATTGTAGCCTATAATATTTGTATTGAAATTGAACAATTAATAGACGTTCAAATTTATGTAACATCATCGCATATCAAACTCAAAGACCTTGCATAGTAATAATGTCTTTGATCAAACTGCCTTTCGTATGGCGTAATAAAATTCGTGTTTTAATTAGGCCTATCTATACAGAGATGGCTTCACTATGTAGCAACATGTCTCGCTGTGAATAACCTAAGCATTGGTATATAGCTGTCACCACTGTTACTGTTAAATTAAATTATGATTTCAGCAGATAATGAAAATGTATTTGTCATAATAATAATAATAGTAATAATAATAATAATAATAATAATAATAATGATAATAATAATAATAATAATAATAATAATAATAATAATAATAATAATAATAAGAGAAAAGTGCAGTACATGTAATTAACATTGTTAAAGCTGTATTTCGCTTTTCGCAATTGGCATTACTGAATAATAATATCGAATTTCTTTATTGCAATAATCGATATTCATCTAAGAGTATTTCAACTTCACAATGTCTGAATAGGTTAAGTATTCGTTAATATACAATTATTAACATTTTGTGATCGAATTTTAGGGATATATTATTTAAATTTTTATTTTATTCACGAAATAGTCCTAATAAATGTCACTCGAGGTCTGAGATTTCCCAGATAAATCTCAGACCTCTCGTGACATTACTACAGATAATTTCGTGAGAGGTAGAAGAATTGTGGAAAATTCATTAAAGCCAAATGAAATTCTCATTTATTGTTACAAGACTTCAAACATAGTAATTCCGTCTAATATTCATAGCAAGAAAACATAGAAATACATATCAACACATAATAAGAATGAAATAAAAGTAAAAATTGAAATTGAAAAGGGATCTTCTTTGCCCTGAAAGGGTGAACACTTTTATTACGGACTTTACTATAGCCTATAATACTACGGTAACTCTAAAAGTAATGCATAACGTTTGTTTAAAAATTATATTTTTATCCTACAGCTTTGCTATTTTCACAGAATGTAGATGCATCCTTAAGGAACAAAATGTCACTTTTCCACATAATCCCTGTCCCTTTCAACTGCCTTACGTAGCCTAGAACGAGGGCCTGTAGACCAGGACGGCAAAAGTCTGACCAACACTTCTGAGCCACTCTTTAGCATTGTGCACAAGGGAGTCATCTTCTAACCTCGTTCCGCGAATGGATCCTTCAGTTTACCAAAGAGATGGTAATCGCACGGTGCCAGTTCAGGACTGTAAGGCGGGTGTTTCAGTGTTGTCTATCCGAATTCTCTGATCTGGTCTGTGGTCTTGTGACTGACATATGGCTGTGCGTTGTCGTGCAATAGCAGGACATCCTGCTTCTCCCGATGTCGTCGAACACGACTCAGTCGAACTAGAAGTTTCTTGAGATTTGCAACATAACCGTCAGAATTAATGGTTATTCCGTGTGGCATGATGTCCACAAGCAAGAGTCCTTCTGAATCGAAAAACACAGTAGCCATAACGTTTCCTGCCGAAGGTGTACTTTTGAATTTCTATTCCTTTGGTGAATTTGCATGATGCCACTCCATTGTCTGCCTCTGTCTCCGGTCCAAAATGGTGGAGCCATGTTCCATCTTCTGTCACAATTCTTGTAAGTAAGTCATCTAGCACTTATCATTGACACTTAGCATGATAACCAGGGAACGGATTTATATGGACTAAAAATATATGAAATATGTAAATATATATGTAGTTATTTTTACCAAAATATGGAATTAAATATGGATTTTTACCAAAATATGGAATTAAATATGGACTTAAAATTATAAAAAAATGACTATGTACGTTAAATATTGGTACATTTTAATCAAACTAAACAAAAATATAATGGACGTACCTTATCTTCCAATGTAGTTTCAACAAAACACAATTTTTATTGTCTGTTACCATAACAATAGGTTACAAACATTTCTTTCAAGTGCTGAAAAGTGAATCTTCTTCTATTGTCTCTGAGGATAGATTTATACTGACTAAAAGAGCGTTCGACGTCACAAGAAGTAACTGGTACATAATTCAATTTCACAATGTCTGCTGGGGATAAGTCCAAGTTAATCTTCACTGTTGATTCACCACTCATCACAGCAACAACCTTTTGTAGTTCTTCATATCCAGGGTTTTTTGAAAGTACAGTGTCCACCTTAGCTCTTACTGCATCTGCAACTTTACCTCTACCACGATTCAGTTGTTCCACAGTACTATTTATAATTTCAAAACTTTCAGATAGTGAAAGGTGCCTATTTTGGAGACTTTTGAGCGTTTTTATGATGCATGAAAATGTATGCTGAATGTGAGCTAAGTCATTCTTCACACTTATGTCACAGGTAACTGTTTTCGCAGTATCAATTGAGACTGCATCTTCAGAGTCCAATGCAAGGAGAACATTGTTAATAGAGTCTATATGTTCGGCATAATATTCAACTGCTTCTAGCCATGTACCCCATCTAGTTAAAATTGGCTTTGGTGGCAATGGAATTTCAGGGTACATTTCTTTCAACACGTTAACTCTACTGGGAGCTTTGAGAAATACTTTTTCACTGATGAAATCAACAAATCTACTTTAGGAAATTGTCTCTGACCACTTCTGCCACACGATGAAATGCATGCGCCACATAAGTAAAATGAGTCAATTTAGGATATACAACAGATAATGCTTGTCCAGCTTTGACCATATAAGGGGCAGCATCGCTAATAAAGAATAACACATTATCGTACATAATACCCTTTGGCCACAGGATACCCATAGCTTCGTTGAACAGTTTAACTATAGTTTTGTTATTGCACTTTTCTAGAACATCACAATGTAAAAGAATTCGTTCAGAATATTGTTCACTTAACAAACCGATAACTACATTACCAACAAGTCTACCTTCTTTGTCGGGAGTCTCATCAATGAAAACCCAAATTGAACTATCTTTAATTTCATCTCTTATCTTCTGTATTGTCTCATCGTAGATGGATGGAGCATACGTCTTCCTAAGTGTTGACTCATCCGGGATTGTATGTTGAGTATATTTTTCAAGGAATTCCCTGAAGACCTTATTCTTTAGTTTGTAAAGAGGAATATCAGCAGAGATGAGAGAACGGCACAGGTCGATGTTAAACTCAGATCTTACATTCGATGTTGTTGGTTGTGTTAAAAACAATTGTCTCTGCTTGGAATTTAGTTGTTTGTTGGCCTGATGTTTACTAGTTGTAATGTGTTGTTGCACCAGGAACTTTTGTGTAGATGATACTGCACACTGACACAAATTACAAAATAATATTTTATTGTCAGTTGATAAACCATCTTCTTTAAATTCTGAAATGTAACTTGTTAGTTTTGATTTTAAATTGACTGAATGACGTACTTTTGGCATATTTACCGTCTTTATAGTATGATTTACAAAACTGAACCTATGTGTACTCTGACTGGCATTTAACTGTTGAGCTGCACAACTGAAGTCTGTTAAAAATTTTAAATTAAATTAATACAGTTTTGTAACTTACTTTCCCATTGTTGATAGGACTGCTAATTTTCAAATAACTCTGATGTTAAAGGGATTACTGAACATGTGTTTAAATCTCTATTGTTGAAATGTATTTTTAAAAGTTAATGGAATTTTGTTTTGTTTTATTGTTAAACCTAATATAATATGGACTGTTTTATATGAAATATGGAAAATATATGGAAATTAACGAAAATATGTACTAAACTCTAAAATATGGAAAAATATGGAAAATAAAAGTAGGATTTTTCAACCCTACACATTGTGAAACATAAAGATAATGCAAAATATAAATTATATTAGCTTTATAAGTAAATATGTATTTACATATAAATCCTTTCCCTGATGATAACAAATCAAACAGAAGCTACACTGAACCCATTGCGTCTCCGTCTTCTTTTGTTATCACATCTTGTCTTCAGATTTCTAAAATTCCTATTGTAATACATTTTATACCATTTTAAAATTGTAACACTTAATGCTCAACAAAATTTCGCCTCAAACAGCTAAGATTTCTATCAGTAAAACTAAGCCTATATAGCGACTACAGATGTATCTAAAATTCCAAAAACATTTCCTAAAATTTCATGAAGATACAATAAATCTTTGTACCAAATATCATATGGTTACCTTTAGTAATAAGCCTGTAAAGTAATTACAAACATCCACAGAATTTGTATGCCTGAGAAGTCGACGCAAACTTGCTCTCTCCAAACATAAAAGCTCACTGAAGCAACTACAATAGTCACACAAAGCTTAGCTGTATGTTTCTGGAAACTGGATAACATATGCAATCCCTTGGCTGAAATTTGGATCTCGTAACGCTATTGGTTAGTTCACAAAGAGCAAAGGAAAAGTATCACGAAATAACCACTGCCACGAAATTACCAATGTTTACCCTATACTTTTACAAAATTATCGCAGAGCAAAGGGCTTATAACTGAAAGAAATCTGAATTGTAAAAGTGAAATTTTAGTTTATTTTTGAAACTAGACAATGTCCGACAGTTTCTGACATGGCATGGTAGAGAGTTCGAGAGATGAGCTGCAGAGACGGTGAAAGATGAAGATATTACATATTAAAAATTTATCAACACTAGAAAAGCTATGATCCATCCATCCATCCATCCATCCATCCATCCATCCATCCATCCATCCATCCATCCATCCATCCATCCATCCATCCATCCATCACTCTGCTATTTGCTGTTCAGGAAAATAAATCATTACATAACCTTACCGTTTGTTTTAAGTTCGCATTTATAGACTGGGGGAAAAAAGTCAGACGTATATCACGGCCTGCTGAGTATAGTAAACACAGAAAACATTTTATAGCAACAATGTTGAAGAAAGCTATTTTGATTTTCCGAAGTTGCCGTCATTAAACAGAAACCAACATGGAGATTTCATTGCAAATAATTAGAAATTCGTCTTTCATGTATGTAATAAACGATCTTCGCACAAAATAATGTACGATACACGAGCGGTATGTTTGTTTTCATGTTCTCGGAAATTAAAAAAGCTCAACTACGTTTCGCTTTTTCAATCCTTTCCTCGAACATGAAAATGTCAACATACCGCTCTTGTAACGTATATTACTATTTCATTTTAATATTTTAACAATATTATTTATATAACATATTGCAGTAATAACATCCGCATCTGGAATCTTGTTGATTTTTTCACGGCTTCCTTAATGTTACTTTTATGAGGAATGCAATAAGTTTCGTGGAGTAGTAGACTTTACTTAACTTTTGCAAATATTTAAAAACAAAATTAACATTGCAATTTAGGTGAAATTGCAGTGGTAAGTTTCCAATTTATAATTATTACTATGTTAAACGTCTGTAAAAATAATATGTTAAAAGCCTAAAGCAGTAAAATGAATGTCGCGCTTAAGCGGTAAGAAGAGGGAAATTATTATGTGTGTTACGTTGGGAATACTGAATGTGGTATTTCACACTTACCGCGTATTGGTTCTGTGCGGAAAACAAGCAAATACGCACGATCTCGCACAAAGTATCATTTACAAACTAAAAAAAAAAAAAAAAAAATAAAATAAAAATAGATAAGCACAGACGGATCCTGACAAAACTCCTATTGTTATTGTATCAGCTTATCGGCCCTCACCATGCCTTTGAAATTTACTTCTCAAAACAGAAAGCGAACGTAACAGGAAACAGGATATATTGGACGTGCGTGCGAAAACATATTGAGTGGAAGTGAAATATCCTTGCAAATTTTCAGAGAGCATAGCTCATATTACATGTATAAAAACTATAATATCATATCGGTGGAAAGTTAATAGTTTTTCAGAAAAAAATGTTTCTTTAAGCAAAAATTGAAGGATCAAAATCTAATTAAATCCTTTAAGAGAGTAGAGGTTAAGGTTCGTCTCTCTTTTTTTTTACAGTCTGCATGCTCCATTACTGTGGAGTAATACTACATGCATTGGTTTACCTTAAACTATGTTCATATAATTACTTTATATTGTTCTGAGAGTTACTTTATAGGCAATATAAATGGATGAATTTTGTACTTTTCTTTCATTGTAATTTGTCAAACTGTATATTGTTAGTAAATTTGATCAAGTTCTTATGGTATTTGTGCACTAGTTTGTCTTTATTCACTGGCCAGTTTTCAGACTTTAGAACTGCCGCTTTCAGAATGTCTCTTTATCTCTCAAGTAATTTACAATTGTATAACAAATGATCTATCGTTTGTTCGTCATTGTTGCATGGACATAATGGGCTATCTATAATTTTATATTTATGTATATAAGATTTTATATTTCCGTGTCCTGTTATTATAGTTGTGAAATTTGGGGTTATGTTAAGTTTCAATTTTAACCGATCGTTTATATTTGGGAAGAAAGATTTTGTGATTTGTCCTTTTGCTGTGGTCAAGGTTCGTCTGTATCTTGGGAAACGACCCTTATTTCATAAGTCAATAATTGAATTGACGAAGGAAGCAATCCTACGGAGATTACAAGTAATATTAAAATAATAATCCTGTCTTCAAGACCAAAGGTACAGACTCACTAAAAATTAAGGCGTAGAAATTTTGGAATGCATAAATTAGTATCATTTCATCTCATAACTACGAGTATATTTATTTAAACATTTAAGTTTTATTTAGTTATCAAGTAAGCAAAGACATAGGGTTTATTATAAAAATAGTAATTTTGTACATAAGCTTACTTATCACAAACTTTCTTCTATGTTGTCTGTTTAGTATTTCAACACTTTTTAGCAGATTTTTTGCAGTCAACAGAAAGCACAATGTATGTGTACAATTTACGAGCAAAACTTCCCTTTGAATTAGGACGTACTTTGTCGGTTTATTGGATGATGCCGCCTCATTTAATTGTCGTGGAAAAATTTACGAATTTGTCTGCTAGCATTTAAAGAATGTTTGGTATCTCTCCGTGCAATAACAGGACAAAGCTTTCAGCCGAGATACCATAAATCAGTGAGGTACCATAAACAGTAGCGGTAACCTAACCACTTCCAACCCAATGACAATTTCTTGTAAGAATTTGGATAGCTTCTGTAATTACACGCAATGGGGCAATGCATTGTGTAATTTTTAAGTCCGCTATTTTACGAAACCGTATTGCCTTCGTAGTTATCTGTCGTCAGTGAGACTGATGAGAGCGAAGTCTGAGAATTCTCTTTTCGCATTATTCGTATCCAATTCAGAGGACAAACAGATTGCTAAGGCCTGGTTGCAGGAATACAAACCAAATCAGTTCTTGATCACCAATAAGTCCCTAATAATCAGTCATTTAATGTCCCAATTATATAAGTTTGTATTACAGACACACAATTATGACACAAGACGAAATATTAATTCAACATTAGTAGAACCTAAATGTCTCACATCTGCTGGTCTAAAGCATAGCATTAATTTTGGCCCTCGGTTGTACAATGCTTTAACTAAATTACACCCAGAACTTCTAACATGTAACCCACTAACATATAACAAGAAAATTAGAAACGTGTTGATATCTTCAATTTGATTAAATAAATTTATAGCCTATGTGTATGAATTAATCAACCTATATTATATTTGTATTCTATAATTTTGAAATATTATATTAGTCCTACTTTTCACGTGCGATATTATTCTTCTCTAGTGTTAATATTATATTTTATAATTCCATTGCCGCTGTAATAATATTTTAGTTCCTATTTTATTTTACTTATTTATTTTTATTATTATTATTATTCTTTTTATTTTAATATTATATCTGAACTGCGACCGAGCACGAGCGCTGCTCATTCGGTCTCAAATTTTGTTAATACTACTGTATCTTCTTTTATATTGCTTGTATTATTTTATTTCTATTTCTCTTGTTTGTTTTGTAATTATATTCTTTATTCTGTATATTTAAATTTAAATAAATAAATAAATAAATAAATAAATAAATAAATAAATAAATAAATAAATAAATAAATAAATAAATAAATAAATAAATAAATAAATAAATAAATAAATAAATAAATAAATAAATAAAAATATTATTGTTCATTGCGTTGCAACTTGTCTCGATTTACTAATTGCTGATTTTAGAAAGAAATGCATTTGGCACAATAGCTATTTGACAACCATGGCCAATTTTATGTTCTTTAAGAGGGGCGAATCGAATGCATCGAGTGGGCTCTGATCAAGAAAACAGTTTATGCTTTGTCCCTTTTTGTTTTTTTGTTTTCTATAAGTAAAATAGACTCCGTAGAGAATGCAGGATAGAAATGAACTGAACTAAAAATGCGAGGGCCCAAATTTTTCTGATAATTATACAGATTGTCCCAAAAGTCTCCATACATAGGAAATGCTAGTTGAAAATAGAAATATCACATGACGTGGTAGACTTCGAGAGTCAGACGTAGGTAAATGTGATCCAACCAGTTCCGACACACATTCTACAATATGTCAGCACAAACAAACAAACAAACAAACAAACAAACAAACAAACAAACAAACAAACAAACAAACAAACAAACAAACAAACAAACAAGCAAACAATAGATAGATAGATAGATAGATAGATAGATAGATAGATAGATAGATAGATAGATAGATAGATAGATAGATAGATAGATAGATAGATAGATAGATAGATAGATAGATAGATAGATAGATAGATAGATAGATAGATAGATAGATAGATAGATAGATAGATAGATAGATAGATAGATAGATAGATAAAGAAAACGTATGTAATATTTAAATGCTGAGGTCAGTAAACAGAAAGAATAAAGATAAGTCGGAATAGAAATGGAGAAAAACACGTAAGGGACAAAGCAAAGAAATGAATAGTGGAAGAAAGAAAAAAAAAGATATATAAGAAAGAGGGAGAAATTATGCAAAAAGAAACTATAATAAATGAAGAACAATGAACAAATGAATGAAAGAAAAACGGACAGAAACTGAATCATATAAAAGAGAAAAGAATATAGATAAAATATGGCGTATAAAATAAATAAGAAAGATATCCATAAAAAGAAATAAGTAATTGAATATTGGAAAGAAGAAAGATGTGCATATTAAGTAAGAAAATAACTAATAATCGATTAAAGAAAAGAAAAGGAAGGAAGGAAGGAAAGAAAGAAAGAAAGAAAGAATAAAAGAAAGGTAAGGAAAACAAGAAATGAGTCAAGAAAACAATGATAGGAGAAATACGAGTACAAACATTAGTTCTTAGCATTAGGATATTTTTAATGGTTATACGACATATAATTATAATTAATGCTTCTGAAAACTATGCCACATGGCTTAATCTGTGAATGCATGCTTATCATATTCTCCATAATTCTGGACAAGAATCATCTGGTAGTCTCTAAAGTAACCTGTACTCAGATGAAATATCTGGCCACATTTAGTATTGTTGCTATATGGAGGAATATAACGATGTGGCACCTGGAACTGCCAAGCTGGAAGTAATATAGCGGTTGAGATTTTGTTGAAATAATGGAAGCAACAGGAACTCCATATATTCACCACAAATTCCAGCTTCATCTGCTCTCCATTTTAACCCGCATCTGCGGTCTGCACTTTTTTTTTCCGGAACAGTATGAGTAAATATAAAGCAAGATCTTTTTCTCTCTCTTTGTTGTTACAGGAAAAATTCCTCGCCTCAGTGTTTGTTAACTGCTATAAATGTTGACAGTGATACATTTTTATTACGCTAGCATTTATTTTTACATATTTCCTTTCCCTCAACGAATGTGAAGAAATAGCATTAAAATAAGATAACAACATGATAAGAAATAATGCCTGGAAGCTCAAAAATACACAGCTTATCTTGTGAAAAATTGGACTACATTTACAAAGAATCTGCAGGAAGACAAGTGCCGTTCCACTGAAACAAATGGTCAGCTTACAGCGTAATATTATTCAGCAAGACATTCCAACATGACCGATCTAAGAGCGTGTGCGGTTCAGGGCTTCCAAACCAGAGCTGGACAGTGTGAATCCCCAGCGTCAGACTCAGTAAAGTTCTGAATTAAATGTGATCAACATTTCGAGTAGTAGTTTGCGGTCTGATTTTAAATGAACGACTAAATTAATTATAATCATCATTAATCTAATTATTAATTTAGGTTTCTCACGTGATAGTGCACATGGAACCCTCGAAAACATAATTATTTGCATATTATACATTAATTGATTTGTCATACAGAAGAATATCTGTAATATTGACAATTAATATTTCGGGATAAAAATTCGTTTCGGCGCCGGGGATAGAACCTGGGTCCTTGGTTCTACGTATCAAGAGCTCTGACCACTGAGCTACGCCGAATTCAATCCACAGCACCGGTGCTTGTCCCATTCACCGGTACCAAGCGCTCTGACCACTGAGCTACGCCGAATTCAATCTACAGCACCGGTGCTTCTCCCATTCACCCACTAACATATAACAAGAAAATTAGAAACGTGTTAATATCTTCAATTTGATTAAATAAATTTATAGCCTATGTGTATGAATTAATCAACCTATATTATATTTGTATTCTATAATTTTGAAATATATATATTCCTACTTTTCACGTGCGATATTATTCTTCTCTAGTGTTAATATTACTTACTTACAAATGGCTTTTAAGGAACCCGAAGGTTCATTGCCGCCCTCACATAAGCCCGCCAGCGGTCCCTATCCTGTGCAAGATTAATCCAGTCTCTATCATCATACCCCACCTCCCTCAAATCCATTTTAATATTATCCTCCCATCTACGTCTCGGCCTCCCTAAAGGTCTCTTTCCTCCAGTCTCCCAACTAACTCCTTTGCTGTGGTCGTGCCAGAGAATCAGTCCAATTCCGAGGCTTATTATAGGGATACGTAACAAGCTTTTTTTTACGGTGATGGGTTGTTAGCCCTTCGCCCAACCCCAAGCTGGAGGACCACCCCTTATCGGCTGTCCACGACTGCTTATTCAATATATTCGCAGCTACCCTCCATATCTGGAGGCCGTCTCCTCTATCCGCAACCTGAGGACGCGCCATGCCGTGGTGATAGGGACCCACAATACATTATATTATATAATTCCATTTGCCGCTGTAATTTAAATTTTAGTTCCCATTTTATTTTACTTGTTTATTATTATTATTATTATTATTATTATTATTATTATTATTATTATTATTATTATTGTTATTATTTTTTATTTTCTATATTTCTCTTATATTAATATTATATTATATAATTTCTGTAACTGTAATTTTAATTCTATTTCCTATTTTATTTTATATTCTCTTATAGGCCTATTAATATTATATCTGAACTGCGACCGAACACGAGCGCTGCTCATTCGGTCTCAAATTTTGTTAATACTACTGTATCTCCTGTTTTATATTGTTTGCATTATTTTATTTCTATTTCTCTTGTTTGTTTGTAATTATATTCTTTATTCTGTATATTTAAATTTAAATAAATAAATAAATAAATAAATAAATAAATAAATAAATAAATAAATAAATAAAATATTAATAATTACTTAGACCATCATGTATTAAGGGGGGACTATACTGAAAATATGGCATTTTTTGTGAAAAAAAAAAAATCACTTTTTCGGGATTCTGCATAAAATTGTTCCTATATACCCCCTTTCATTCACTCATAGTGTTCTGCCCATGGGCAGGTCTTTCACTGCGAACCCAGCATTCTCCAGTCTCTCCTATTTTCTGCCTTCCTCTTTGTTTCCTCATATGATCCATATATGAGGGGCTCATAACCAGACCCAGTCCACCAGTGATCAGTTTGTGGATTAATACAATCTCGGATGAAGAAAACTTAAATTTATTCATTGCCATAACTCATTTGTTTCTCCACAGAGGGCAGCATTTCCTATGGATGGTGAAAGTTGCTAAGCGTGAGTCAGGAACTTTAAGACTCAATATCGCAGAACTATTCCAGATGGACTTGGTCCACTCTGGTTCTGAACCCCCATATATTAATGTCGTCTATCATCTGATATCTTCTTCTGCCCCAAACTCTTCTCCCATTCACCATTCCTTCCAATGCATCCTTCAGAAGGCAGTTCCTTCTCAACCAGTTACCCAGTCAATTCCTTTTCCTCTTTCTGATCAGTTTCAGCATCATTCTTTCTTCATCCACTCTTCCTACACACCTTCGTTTCTTATTCTATCTGCCCATTTCACACGCTCCATCCTTCTCCATATCCACATTTCAAATTATTCTATTCGCTTCTCTTCATTTCGTCGTAATGTCCATGTTTCTGCCCCATAAAATGCTACACTCCACACAAAGCACTAGTCTGTTTCTTAGGTAGATACCCCTTTTATATATCTGCAAAGTTTTGAAGTCCTACGGCGCTTGGAAGTACTTTATTTGACGCCATATTTAAATGCCTGCGCTCTCTTGATGGGCGTGGCATGGATGTATTTTCGTAATATCCTTAATAAATCATTGTATTTTGAGTATTTAAATGGATATTTTTGTGAAGAATCTAAATATATGAGAAGTGGAGACCTGTTGGGAAGAGGCTGGGAACTACTTCTAGGAATGCAGTAAGTGAATGGAGAACGAAAGTTATGACTTTGGGTGGTCGAGGCCACGGTACTTTAAAAGCCACCATAATAGCAAAATTTACCTCATACTAACGGAATACAATAAGAAATAACTGTACAGATCTGCATAATAAGAAAACTGCAGTTTATGCCACCTTATACCACAGTATCTCCACTGATCAGAAATCCCAGCATATGAAATGTCCTAAAAGAAAGGATTCTTGCTGTTTCTTAAATACGTCTCGGCCTTCCCAAAGATCTTTTTCCCTCCGGTCTCCCAACTAACACTCTATATGCATTTCTGGATTCGCCCATACGTGCTACATGGCCTACCCATCTCAAACGTCTGGATTTAAGGTTCCTAATTATGTCAGGTGAAGAAAACAATGCGTGCAGTTCTGCGTTGTGTAACTTTCTCCATTCTCCTGTAAATTCATCCCTCTTAGCCCCAAATATTTTCCTAACAACCTTATTCTCAGACACCCTTAATCTCTGTTCCTCTCTCAAAGTGAGAGTCCAAGTTTCACAACCATACAGAACAACCGGTAATATAACTGTTTTATAAATTCTAACTTTCAGATTTTTTGACAGCAGATTAGATGACAAAAGCTTCTCAACCGAATAATAACAGGCATTTCCTATATTTATTCTGCGTTTAATTTCCTCTCGAGTGTCCTACTTAACTATATATATATATATATATATATATATATATATATATATATATATACATATATATTCAGGATTTTACAGCTACTGCCGTCTTCCTGTGCCAATCCTCCAAAGCCTTCTGTCTTGTGCGTCTTCAGTCCTGAACCCCTCTTGTGCATGACCTCCATTACTTCGTTGTCCCAGGTTCTTTTTGGTCTACTTCTTCCTCTTCTTCCTGGAGGTTTCCACTGGTGAATTTGTTAGGCCATCTATCTTCACCCATTCTCAACAGATGGCCAAACCACTTCAAACTCTTATTTTCTATTCTATTTAACACTGTCTCTTCAGCGTCCATTCTATGCATAATTTCTTCATTTTTAATGTGGTCCAAGCGGGATACTCTAGCACTTCGTCTCAAATAATCCATTTCTAAGTACAAAATTCTTTTTATATAATATGCATTCGTTACCCATATTTCACTTCCGTAGTTTAATACAAATTCAACTAACATTTTGCCAATATATTTTTTGGTATCCTTCCAAAGATGTTTATCGCACCATATAGAATTTAAACATGCTACAATTTTTTACTTTGTTCATTTCGGTTCTTTATTTCCTCTTCGCCAATACCTTCTGATTTAGTTATAATTGTACCTAGGTATTTTGCCTGGTTAACTTGTTTAATTTCAATTTCATCATCTATAACAATAACTACTTTTAGTATTAATGACCAAATATTCTGTCTTCTTATAATTTATAGAAAGACCCCAGGATTCATAAAATTTGTGTAATCTTTTGACCATAAATCTTAACCCTTAACTTTACTTACTTACTTACTTACTTACTGGCTTTTAAGGAACCCGGAGGTTCATTGCCGCTCTCACATAAGCCCGCAATTGGTCCCTATCCTGAGAAAGATTAATCAGTCTCTATCATCATATCCCACCTCCCTCAAATCCATTTTAATATTATCTTCCCATCTACGTCTCGGCATCCCCAAAGGTCTTTTTTTCTCCGGCCTCCCAACTAACACTCTATATGCATTTCTGGATTCGCCCAGACGTGCTACATGCCCTGCCCATCTCAAACATCTGGATTTAATGTTCCTAATTACGTCAGGTGAAGAATACAATGCATGCAGTTCTGTGTTGTGTAACTTTCTCCATTCTCCTGTAACTTCATCCCTCTTAGCCCCAAATATTTTCCTAAGCACCTTATTCTCAAACACCCTTAACCTCTGTTCCTCTCTCAAAGTGAGAGTCCAAGTTTCACAACCATAAAGAACAACCGGTAATATAACTGTTTTATAAATTCTAACTTTCAGATTTTTTGACAGCAGACTGGATGATAAAAGTTTCTCAACCGAATAATAACAGGCATTTCCCATATTTATTCCGTGTTTAATTTCCTCCCGAGTATCATTTATATTTGTTACTGTTGCTCCAAGATATTTGAACTTCTCCACCTCTTCAAAAGATAAATTTAACCCTAAGCTTATATAAAGCTTAACCCTAAATAAATTGAAGGTATTAGAAAGAAAGAGCAATAGAGAATTAATATGAGTAACCATCTGATGAAATGTATTCCTATCATGAATTGGAGTTAAAATGATGACCAAGACAAGCTGGCATCTCTGAATCTCAGATCGTTTATAAACCAGTTCCAGAGCTACCGTTACAGAAATGCAAAGAACTGAGTTACTAAGTGTGCATAAATGTGTGAGGGAATGGGTGTTAAAGGTTAGTTGGAATGAGCGTGTGCTTGTTACAAACAATTACAGCCGAGATGTAGCCTATTCTAGCGGGCGAGGCATGGCGGTGTGACGGACTGGAATGTGCAATTACCTGTCACAGAGAGCGGCTCGTTCCCGCCAGCTCGTTGTTGTAATATACTGACTTTTAGCTTCTCGTAAATCATGCATCTACCCTCCCGCTTGTATTAAAATAGTACAAAGAGCTTCTTCCTCTTCCCTTACTGCATACAAAGAAAATTTAAATATCTTTGCTCCAAGGTTATATAATAAAATAATTGAAAAATACACAAATTTGGAAAATTTTAGTATCAGAAATTTAAAAAATAGCGTTAGGAATTTAATTTTTAAAGAATATACAGACGTGGACAAATTATTAACAAAATTGACGATTTTTATGATAATTCTGTTTACAAAATTTGACTTTTCAATTTAGACTACAGTTGACAATTTTGCATATTTCTGTCATTACAATAGATAGAAATATGCAAAAATGTCAACTGTAGTTTAAATTGAAGAGTCAAATTTTGTAAAAATATATAATAAAAATCTTCATACTTTGCTAATAATTTGTAAATATGCAAAAGTGTCAACTGCAGTTTAAATTTAAGAGTCATATTTTGTAAAATATAAAATAAAAATCCTCAGTTTTGCTAATAATTTGGAAATACCCAAAATGTAAACTGTAGTCCAAATTGAAGAGTCAAAATTTTGTAAAAATATATAATAAAAATCTTCAATTTTGCTAATAATTTGTTAATATGCAAAAATATCAAATGTAGTCCAAATTGAAGAGTCAAATTTTGTAAAAAGAAATATGCAATACAAATCTTCAATTTTGCTACTAATTTAGAAATACGCAAAAATGTCAACTGTAGTCCAAGCTGAAGAATCATTTTTTTAGTAGGTTATTTTACGACGCTTTATCAACAGCTTAGGTTATTTAGCGTCTGAATGAGATGAAGGTGATAATGCCGGTGAAATGAGTCCGGGGTCCAGCACCGAAAGTTACCCAGCATTTGTTCATATTGGGTTGAGGGAAAACCCCGGAAAAAACCTCAACCAAGTAACTTGCCCCGACCGGGAATCGAACCCGGGCCACCTGGTTTCGCAGCCAGACGCGCTGACCGTTACTCCACAGGTGTGGACGCTGAAGAATCATATTTTGTAAAAATATGTAATAAAAATCTTCAATTTTGCTAATAATTTGTCCACGTCTGTATATTGATTTAATATGTATATGTATTTGTATAATTTAAAATGTTAAAATTGAAATTGTGTTTTTAAAGTTAATTTATTCCTGTAATTTTTTTCTTGACCCAGTTTGTGTCAAATAATTCATCTTTGTTTGTGTTCATCTTTCTGTGTAGATATCTCCCTGAGCACGAGTTTTTACTCCTTCAGGGAAGAACTAAGGCTGTATATTTGTGCATGATATTTTACTAACAATAAACAATAAACATGAATTATTTTTTAATTTCCTTTAAATGTATATTAGAAAAATATCTTATGATGAGTTGCCAGACCTAACGCGTTGCAAATATTTAATGGAATTTGTTTCACTGTATTTATTTTTATTTATTTTTTTGTTTCTTATTTTTATTGTGTAATCATGTAAATCGTGTTTATTTATCACTTAACGCCAATATGTATCCCACTGTGTTGTTTTTTTATTATTAATTTATTTTTTGTGTACATTTTATTCAATTGTCGGTTACTGGTTTAATTATGTAAATCCTACTTAATTGTAATGAATGAAATTTGTTTAAACAAAAGCCGCCCTAAATAAGGGTTCGATAGATCGGCCTACTAATCAATTCATAAAGAATAATAAGTAAACAAAACAATTTTGTGACACTTGGAAAGAAAAAAAAAACATTAAGATAAGAAAACGTAGGAAATCATTTACAATAAAAATTTTGTTGGGTACAAATGATTACTAATTTTAAGGACGATTTTTGAGATCCTATGGCATCAATCGTTGCATCAGAAATTTTATATTGTTTTTGATTTAAAGTTTCACGTGGGATCGTGCCACGGGCACCGAACATGAGCCCAAAAACTGTCCAATGTGTAATTGGTATTGTGCTCCAAGATGCTGACAACAAGGCTCATTATGACTTGTTTTTCACGACACACCTCTTGTGGCTATTGCTCATGCATCTCAAAACGGATTGTGGGATCAAGAATGACACCCTTATCCTTTGCCGATCAATTATGATGATATCAGCCAGTCTAGTAGAGCCATCAGAAGAGACGCAACCAACCTCCTCATAAACCTCATAGGAAGCATTCTGACGGATTGAAGCTGCGATGAGAGAACGAATATTATGTCTGTTGATTCGGAGCAATTCTCCATGATGGCAGAAACTCAAGACGTGAGGAAGCGTTTCTTGCTCGTCGCATCTTCTGCAACGGGTTGAGTCAAGAGTTCTACCAGGGAGAGTACGTACAGGTATTGTATTACAGTTCATCTTATTGGCTTTTCCACTGACTGCTCGAAAGTCCCTTTTTGGTTGAGATCCACGAATTACCTTTCTTCCAGTGAGAATAGAAAACAACTCCCAAACCTTTACTTTTCAATTTACTCCATTGATGAAAAGAATTCACGCAATGCTTTTCTTAGTATACTAATATGTATACTAATGTGTTAATTTTTATTTTTACTGTGTACATTTTTTATTGAATTATCGGCTTCTGTTTTTATGTGATTCGTATTTGATTCTAACAGCATTAATATGTATTCCACTATGTTTATTTTTATTTTATGAGGTAAATTTTTATATAACTACCTCTTTTGATCTCATTATGTACCCTACCTAAATTGTATCAGTATGTAATTACTTAATTCCGATCCAGTTTTATGTTCAACTATGTAAGCAAGTTTTAATCCTGATTGAGTGTAAGAGAAGGCTTAATGGCCTTAACTGTGCCAGGCTAAATAAAGCCATTATTATTATTATTATTATTATTATTATTATTATTATTATTATTATTATTATTATTATTAATAATATAAGTTTTTAGTAAAAAAATTAATGTGGTAAGACGAAAAATATTTTCAAATTTATCTTGAATTGAATTTTATAAATATCTGTAATTTAATTATATAATGTCGTAAGATACATTCATTATAACCCATTATACTGTTACTATATTACACCCGGAACTTCTAATATGGTTCATAGGCTATTTATGATAAATTGAAGAGGGAAAGACCGTACCCCTGTCTAACACCTTGGTTTATTGAAGTCCAGCTAGTAGTTCAGCATTCAGTTCTTACAGAAGTTTCATTTTGTTGATATAAATTATAAATGAGTTTGTATTTTATTATATTTCTATATTCCTGTTGTAGGCTACTAAGCATATACAGTATATCTGAACTACGACCGAACACGAGCACTGCTCAAACAATCCTCAAATTTATTAATATTATTGCACTCTATTTTTTTATACTTATATGTTATTGTTTTATTATATTGTTATATATCTGTGTCTTGTATTTATATATGATGAAGGATGGGTGGAGTGGAGAAAAATTCTCTCCAGCACCGGAACTTGAACCATCAGCTCTACGTTTGACGCTTTATCCACTAAGCCACACCGATTCAGCTCCGATGCCGGATTGAATCCTCTCAGTTTAAGTTCCACAGTTTAGTTTCCCTTTAGTGGCCAACCCTCATGCACTGTGCCACAGATGTGCGACAAATTAATTTTTCTCCGCTCCACTCATTCTTCATCATATGATAATGCATAATTCCTGCAGCGAAATATCATATGTGCTTCGGTACATTACAATAATTTGTGATGCAACGATTGATGCCATAGGCTCTCATGTGTTAAAATCATCCTTAGCTATGAATGGGGTTCCAATCGTCTGATAAAGTTACTGATATTCATTCATAGGAGTGAGGGAGAAACCTCACCCAGGCAACTCGTAAGCGGGAATCGAACCCGAGACCTCTGGGTTCGGAGTTAGACTCGCTAACCCCTCAGCCACAACGGTGGACTAAACAACATAAACTAAAATCTATTCCTCTCTTAAAAATATTTTATTTTAAATGTTTATAAAGTCCATGTATTGTGGGTCCCTATCACCACGGCATGGCGCGTCCTCAGGTTGCGGATCGAGGAGACGGCCTCCAGATATGGAGGGTAGCTGCGAATATATTGAATAAGCAGTCACGGACAGCCGACGAGGGTGGTCCTCCAGCTTGGGAGTTGGGCGAGGGGCTAACAACCCATCACCGTAAAAAACAGCTTGTTACGAAACCTTCAAATAAGCCTCGGAATGGGACTGATTCTCTGGCACGATCACAGCAAAAGTTTGAGATGGACAGGGCATGTAGCACGTACGGGCGAATCCAGAAATGCATATAGAGTGTTAGTTGGGAGGCCGGAGGGAAAAAGACCTTTGGGAAGGCCGAGACGTAGATGGGAAGATAATATTAAAATGGATTTGAGGGAGGTGGGATATGATGATAGAGACTGGATTAATCTAGCTCAGGATAGGGAGCAATTGCGGGCTTATGTGAGAGCGACAATGAACCTCCGGGTTCCTTAAAAGCCAGTAAGTAAGTTTATAAAGTAGGCCTACATTACTTATTATTTTAACGTTTTCATAACACATAGAGTGTATTTTTTAAATAAATAATAAATACTACATGAAAGATTTTAGTAATATGTTACAAGTAGGCCTATATATGTATGTAAAAATATGCAAGCATGCTAAGTTTCATTGAAACATACAAAAAGAAAAAAAAGACATATATGTAAAATTAAAAATTTCGGAAAACGAGCGACAAATAATAAATTTAAATCGGCAGGAAATTGATGCGCCCAAGTTTAAGGGCATTTCTCGGAAACTGCTAAACATTTCAATATTAAGAAAGAGAAAAGTGTTTTCTATAAAGTAAAATATAAATAGAAAAATGCCATTGCTCTCATATTTCATTTGCACGTTATAAATTAAATTGTAGAACACAATACAGAAGACCTAACCTGGCCTTGACCGTGTAAATGTGCAATAAAGCACACTGGTCACTTGCTGAGATAAGTTTAACATATGCTGGTACAAATCGATCGTCCATTAACTCCATACGGGCTTATAAAATGAGATTTTTAAATGACCTATAAGAACAACAAGTTTAAGGTAGCACACTATTGTTTTACATAATAACAAGAGGCATCAGAGTGGAATTAGTTGCTTATTTCGCTGTAAACCAGAACCTGTTAAACTTTTTGTAAACCTGTCCTTGGTAGGATTGTAGAACAAAGTAATTCTTCCCCATTTGTTTCATGGGCAAATAATAATGAATCTTACTATCTAAACTTTTATATGTTCCAGTGGTAAGCACAAAGGAAAGAAGCTGTCCGAAGTTGTCGTTACTCGAGTGCGGAAGTAGGAAAGGGAGGACATGAACTTGTGGTCTTGCTCCTCATTGGATCTCTCTATTTGTTGGGCGAACGGTGTCTATACGAATATTATTTTAAAAATAACTGTAGATAATATTACGGTTATAGGCAGTGTGAGTAATAAATATAAGTTCAGAACTTCGCTCGCCACAAATAATTTGAAGCCAATCAAGACCACGTTACAGTTTTTAATACTTACTTACAAATGGCTTTTAAGGAACCCGCAGGTTCATTGCCGCCCTCACATAAGCCCGCCATCGGTCCCTATCCTGTGCAAGATTAATCTAGTCTCTATCATCATATCCCACCTCCCTCAAATACATTTTAATATTATCCTCCCATCTACGTCTCAGCCTCCCGAAAGGTCTTTTTCCCTCCGGCCTCCCAACAAACACTCTATATGCATTTCTGGATTCGTCCATACGTGCTACATGCCCTCTCCATCTCAAACGTCTGGATTTAATGTTCCTAATTATGTCAGGTGAAAAATACAATGCGTGCAGTTCTGTGTTGTGTAACTTTCTCCATTCTCCTGTAACTTCATCCCTCTTAGCCCCAAATATTTTCCTAAGCACCTTATTCTCAAACACCCTTAATCTCTGTACCTCTCTCAAAGTGAGAGTCCAAGTTTCACAACCATACATAGCAACCGGTTATATAAATTTGCAGTTTTTAATAACTACATTATTATCTCCTTTTCCTCAGTCAGTTGTGAAAGCAACTTTGGAACTTTTAATTTTTTGCTCTAATTCCTTGTGTTCTTTCAAACATCGTATTTTGTACTTTACTTCCAAACCAAAATTACACATCTATACTATACAGACCTTCCTGGATATGGTGTCAGTATGGCTCTTGGGAAGTATACTTTACATTTTATTCGATCATACAGTTCAGGGAATAGTACTATTTTGGTGACTGAACCTTTATAACTTTGAATACAGTGTGAATTCCACGTTAAGGTATCAATTTTTTTAATTTTTAATTTTATGTATGAGACGAAACTTATGAACGAATAAGCTTGATCTACAGAAGCATCTTATCATAAAACCTCATTGCTTAATATAATATTAATTATTTTTTAATGTCTGTTACATAATTTTTAACTCTATATGTTTTTTGTACAGTGGAAACTCTTAAGTTCGGCAGAAAACAAGTTCGACATTCTATAGTTCGACTGCTTACGTCGGAGAATTAGACACGCCCCTATACTAAGAAATGGGTTTGCCATTTGAATGGGAATTGGTTTCGTGTCTTGTAGTGATACTTTTGTTAAAGGAAAACAGAATATTTTATTAATTAGGACATCCATATTTAATCACTGATTTTAAATTAAAGAACTCTTCTTTTTCTATTTGAGAATTGTGCCGTTTGTGAGACGGAACTCTCGAAACCCACTGTGGTACTAGAAGCGCATACACAAGTCTCGGGGCGGGCAGGAAATGCAAGTGCAGTACTGTATTCGTTGATGGATAACCAATAAGAATTTGTATTCATTTCACCTGCCACATCCACTACCCTTATTGGACTGAACTTTCAATTCTCTTCAGTCGAACTTAGGAGAGTCCACTGTATATTTTTACTATATCTACAGCGCTAATGAACTCAAATACTATATTTTAAATTAAAAAAACTATTTATTTTTATTTTTATTTATTACCGTTTATTTTGAAAGGAGTTAAGTCATAAAAGCACAAATTTTCATGAAAAAACTGTCTAGGACAGATGCTAGTGTTTTGTTCCTCATTGGAAATTAACACTTAATAATTTATTTTATTGATTGAGTTCTTAACTAAAAAAATTGTATAATTTTACAATTTGACTTAGATACTTTTTCAAAATAAACAATATCAGATATTGCTACTAGCGTCGTGTAATATAGAAACTATGTTCGGTTCAAGTTTGTCGAGTATGACGAAGTTCGATATTCGGCAGTCTAAAAGCTACAGTTATTCTTTCAAAAGTGCATTGTATTCTTTTGCATTCATTAAACCCATATTAGTACTATAGTAATAGTAGTAGTAGTACAGTATATTAATAGTATAGTAATACTATACCACATAATATAAAATTGAATGGGATTATCGTTAAATACAGTGAAACTGTTAAAAATCTTGGAATTTTTATGGATAGCAATCTAAATTGGAACACTCAAGTAACACACACTTACAAAAAATATTTTCTCACCTTCACTTCTTGTTTCATATGAAAGAATTTCTACCATTTAGTCTAAAAAAGAATTTTATTCAGACGCTTGTAATGTCCCATTTTGATTATTGCGATTCCTTGCTAACTAATGTAAGTTCACTCCTAGTTGAGTGACT